>ML777508.1:985560-1021279 GCA_009831015.1 Picea engelmannii
GTTTGGCTCATGCTTTCATCATTTTGGTCTATGCTAGACCATTCTTCTCGTCTCTCCTCACAAGTTCACTCAGGTACTGAGAAAGACCACTGTCATCCATTTCCACCATTGCTGGACCCGTGACCATTTTTCACCTCTGTAATTTACCGAGTCATCCCTTTCCTTACCCAAATTAGCTATTGTGGTCGAAGAAGAAGGTTGTCAGGCCTATGAGAAACTCTCTCTCCAGGTGAGAGAGGTGGTTTTGAATTGAAGAATTAGGTTGTCAGGCCTGTGAGCAACTCTCTCCAGGTGAGAGAGTGTGCTAAGGAGGTGAGTTCTCGTGGAAGGAGTCACGTAGCTACTACAAAGCTCTGAGAATTCCGGTCTGGCTTGTTGCTGAAGTCCAAGGAAAGGGAGGTGGAGCAGCCGATGGACTGGGTGAAAATGAAGGTGTATACTCCTAGGGTGGGATAGGCATGTGGGGAATGAGATTATGTAATCAGTGGGCGTAAGTGGCTACTGGGAGAGAATCCTTCCTCTTAAACTGTGTGACTTTCCTATTGACCTTGCCTAGCCTAGGAATCCCTTGCCCAATGGATTTAGTCCTAGCTTGGGGGTGACCTATTGCTAAGAGTGATGAGTAGTGTGGTCTAAGGCTGGGAGGGTCGTGGAAGGTCTGCACACAGTTGGTGGTTTTTACTCCAACTAAAAGATAAGTATCATTCCCATGCTTAATTATGTATGTTACACATGTCTGTGATTCTTGAATGTTATCATGTGTTCTGTTGCATGTAGGAATTATTGTCAATTCCATTTGAATTTGTATGATAGCATTAACTCTGTGTTATTTGTTTTAAATTCATTATAAATGCATGTTATATAGATATATGTATGTTCCTCTGTGGAGTTTCCCGACAGTGGTGTTGATGGTCGGGAACACTACAAATTGGTATCAGAGCTAGTTGTAGAAGACAAGGTATTTTGGTAGTGTTTCCTGGCAGAGGTGTGTTGATGGTCGGGGATGTTACAATTTGGTATCAAAGCCAAGGTTTCAACACTGAGACTAGATGGGCCGGATAAGTGGTCATGAGAACCAAGGTTTCGAGTGGAAATTGTGTCAAGAGGAACCAATTTTGAACTTCGGAACATTCCTGAGTACCAAGAGGTTACCTTATCCATGTTATGAAGCTCAGTAGGCATATCAGTATTATAAAACCATGAAATACGTGGTATTGGGCTGCAAAGTAATTTTGGCTATAGGATCTGTTCGGAAAAAGGGGAATTCTTCACGACCGTCAGATCTATGGAAAGTGCATGAGGGTTAACTTAGAAGACGTACTGTTATATCAATCCAAGAGAAGAAGGTAAGACACAGGGGGGAAAGCAGATCAGAACCATCGGATCTACGTGCAAGTGGATGTGAGTCGTAGATCTCACGACAAATCATAACTTCAGAATTCGGGAGAAGTGGGGTGTGTCAGTGCACAAACTTCTGAAGCTCGAAGCTCCGAAGTAAAAGAGCAGATGTAGTGGGGAAGGATGACATCGCTATGGGTGACATGGACCTTAATAATCATGCCATGTTCCACCACCTTAGTTGGTGACAGTTGTACTATGTGGACCCGAAGGTAAAGAAGTTTGGAAATTCATAATTCAAGAGACTCGAAGGAAGCAGGCACAAAAACTTCTGAAACCTAGAATTTTGAAGTAACAAGGCATGATGATGTCATTGAGAATGACATGGACACATGGGATGTGTGCCACATGTCAGTGGTTTTCACACCCGCTAAATATTTAAATGTCACTGAGAAGGTGACATGTGTCACCTTTCTGAATCGGCCACGTGTTCATTCTGATGTTTCTCAATGTGGACCTCCTCTCAAGTATGGGTGGTGGGAGCCCTGATGGTCCCAGTGAATGTGTGGCGCCAGTTGTGAATTCTGGAGACTCGACACTCTGGAAGAATGTTACATAAGGAAATCAAATAAAGAACTTTCAAAAGTTTCATAATGTCGAGGTGACGAGACGTAATAATGTCACCAAAGGTGACATCAAAGTGTTCAAAGATTAATGGTTTAGGGCATTGGGGGTGTGCAGATGTGAAATCCTCCAAAGTCTCCAAGCTCCGAAGCTCTGAATTCTTGGAGCTCAGATGCATGAATTTCCATAGTGGGTGCCAGCCATTAGATGTTGGGTAGTCATGGACTGTTGATCCACCCTACTTCATGAATTCGTTAATTCAGAACTTTGAGAGACTGTCGAGATGTGCTTTGAAACTTCTAAAGCCATAGGCCCGAGGTCCCGAGTAAGCACCTATTGATCTAGTGCTTAGCCACAGCCCATGGTTGTGTGGGTTGGGGGATAAGAAAAATGGGCTAGTGCCCAAAAAATTGTTGCAGAACAAAGAAGAACTCAAAAAGTAAATATTTGCGGGGATTCTTGATTGAACGAGACTCACAGAGAATGAAATATGAACATTTTCTTGAATCAAATTAGTCTATGAATACTGTGGAAATTGTTAGGGACTATTGGCCTGACAAAATTTTGGTTGACTGCACATTGTGTTTGCAGAGTTAACGATTGTCAGAACCAAACTGAATTGTCACAGAGTATTGAGAAATGGAGGAGGCACATAATTCTTCCATTTCAGATAATGAAGCAAGAGGAATGGATTTCCATTTGGGAGTTGAAGGATCGAAATCCAATGGGCATGGAGAAGAGATAGATAAGGAAGGAATCATGATGAAAACCATTGAAAGGTTGCAAAAATATGTCTAGACTCACCGAGACGATAACAAAAATCTCATGAAATCCAGGGATCAACAGGGAGAATTCAACATAAATTTGATGCAGAGCCTGGAAAGGATAGAAAGGAAATTGGATAAGGAGAGTGACTCTAGTAAATCAGGAAGTCAGAGGTCCCATGTTGAGAAGAGGAAATCAAGGAGTGTCGGTAGACACCATCATCACTCCCAACGTCACTCCAAGAGGGGGTCACATAGTAGTTTAAGCCCATCTCCTACTAGGAAGCATAGGAGATCTGGAGTGGATGAATTGAAGGGATAAATGAACAAGATTAAGCCTCCTACATTTTATGGAGAGAACATAAAGGAGGAATATGCCAAGACATGGATTCTTGGCGTGAGGAAATATTTCCAATTACAGAATTATTCCTCTCATGTGGAAGGAAGAATTGTCATGTATCAACTGAAAGGAAAGGCATCCTTGTGGTGGGATCAACTTGTGTAGGTGAAACACATTAAAGATAAAAATGTTACTTGGAACGAATTCAAGAAGTATTTCGAAAATAAATACTTGACTAAGAGATACTATGACAGAAAGATGAAAGAGTTCTTTGGACTCAAGTTGGGTAGCATGACCATTGATGAATATGAACGAAGGTTTTTGGAATTGCTGAAGTATGTTTGTTTCATCAAAGATGATATTGTCAAAATTCAAAGGTATATGAGTGGACTTCCATCTTCCATTGGTGAAAAGATCCAGTATGATGATCCTAGAACTATGAAAGAAACTATAAGGAGAGAAAAATTCTTATATGAGCAGCAAGGAGAAAAGCCTACTTTCTGGAAGGCTTGGTAAGACAAGAAAAAATTCAAGGTGGATCAGAGGAAGAAGGGAACTAAACCATCCTTTTTCAAAAATAGGCCCTAAAGGAAAACCAAGTTTTAGAGAACCTAGGAAGGATGAAGTAGGTGTGCAAATTCCAAGAAAACCACCTATGGAATGTTGGGATTGTAAAGGAAATCATAGGTACAAAGATTGACCCCGCAGAAATGAAAAATTGAGAGCTATCCACAATGTTCAATAGAAAGAAACAGTGGAGGACATGGGAAGAAGTGTACCAAGGATATATGCATCATTGGACAACAAGAAAGAAAAATATCAGTCACATATGATTGAAGTGGAAGGTATGATCAACAAACAAACCATTACTATTTTAATTGATTCAGGAGCTAGTCATAGTTATGTAGATCCTAGGATGGTGGAAAGTTTGCATTTTCCAAGAAGCAAGCATGGAAAATCTTGGTTAGTGAAGTTGGCTACAAGAGCCAAGAGAAGGGTTTTTGAGTTGGTTAAGTCTTGTCCAATGGACATGAATGGACTGAGCACAAAGGATGAATTGAACATCTTACATTTAGGTTCCTATGACTTTCTAATTGGGATGTATTGGTTCGAGCAACACCATGCCATGTTAGACTGTCCTAACGAGGAATTCACTTGCCTGGATGAGGAAGAAAATTGGAGAACCATCCAAGGAATTCCCGGAGCAGTTGTTATCAGAGAAATCTTAGAAATGCAACTGAAGAAGTGCTACAAGTAAGGTTGCCAAATATTTGCAGCTCATATGGAAGAGGAACCTAATGAAAAGGTGTCAACTATTGAAGACCATGCATTACTAAAGGATTTTGAAGAAGTATTCCAGGAGGTACCCTGACTACCCCCAAAGAGAGATATTGATTTCTCTATAAACCTGATGCCTGAAGCAGCTCCAGTGTCAAAAACGCCTTACAGAATGAGTACAACAGAGCTGAAAGAACTATAGTTGTACCTTGAAATTTTTTTGAAGAAGGGGTATATACGCCCATGTGTGTCACCTTGGGGTGCCCCAGTCTTGTTCGTGAAAAATAAATATAGGACATTGATATTGTGCATCGATTTCAGACACTTGAACAAAGTGACTATTAAGAACAAGTATCCTTTACTGAGGATCGATGATCTCTTTGATCAGTTGAAGGATGCCAAGATATTTTCAAACATAGATCTCAGGTCAGGGTACCACCATGTAAGGATAAAGGATTAATACATCAGTAAGACCGCCCTCAGAACAAGGTATGGTCATTATGAATTCACAGTGGTTCCACTTGGGTTATCAAATGCACTCGTTGTTTTCACATGCCTAATGAATGGTGTATTCAGAGAATATCTAGACAAGTTTGTCATAGTCTTTTTGGATGACATCTTGGTGTATTCCAAGTCAGAGGAAGAGAATGAAAATCATCTGAGGATGGTGTTGCAAGTGATAAGAGAGCATCATCTGTATGCCAAATTGGTCAAGTGCTTATTCTATCAAAAACAGATCCATTATTTGGGACATATCATTACAAAGGATGGGATAGTCATGGATCCTGAGAAGATTGAAGCCGTCATAGAATGGTCAGTGCCGAGGAATGTGATAGAAGTCATATCCTTTATGGGTCTAGTTGGCTATTACATAAGGTTCATTGTAGGGTTCTCGAGGATAGCTCACCCCATCACTTCCTTGCAAAGGAAGGAGAGGAAATTTCAATGGATAAAAGAATGTGAGAGGAGCTTCCAACAATTAAAGCAATTGTTAACCAGTGCTCCAATCCTGAGGATTGCATATCCAAATGAAGATTTTGTAGTGTGTATAGATGCATGCAAAGAAGTACTAGGTGGAATCCTCAGTCAGAATGGGTTTGTGGTATGTTATGAATCCAGAAAGATGAAGGATCATGAAAAGAACTATGCAACTCATGATTTGGATTTGGCGTCCATTGTACACGCTCTAAAGAAATGGAGACATTACCTCATGGGAAAGAGGTTTGAACTGAGGACAGACCATAATGGTATGAAGTATTTGTTTGATCATCCAACCTTGAATGCTAGGCAGAGTAGATGGTTGGAATTCCTTTGTGAGTATGATTTTGATATGAAGCATATCAAAGGAAAGGAGAACAAAGTGGTTGATTCACTCAATAGAAGAGTGCATGAACTACATTCTACTACCATTAGCATGTATCAAACTGATATTAAAGGTAGAATTTTGAAAGCTGCAAATGCAGATTTGCAATACATGGAATTGGTAGCAAAGATACAACAAGGTAAGATGCTATAGAAAGTGGAATATTATAAATTGGAACCCGATGGAACACTCCTGTACAAAAATAGAATTTATGTACCTAATTCTTAGGAATTAAGAATTATGATCTTGAAGGAAATGCATAATGTGCCTTATGCTAGGCACACTAGATATCAGAAAATAGTGGAAATAGTCAAGAGCCATTACTTTTGGCCAGTTATGAAGAAGAAAATTGTAGAATGCATCGCTAGATGTATGGAGTGTCATAAGGTCAAGGCTTAGCATAGCAACCCAGTAGGGTTGCTACAGTCATTTCCCATTCCTGAGTGGAAGTGGGAAGTTGTGACAATGGATTTCATCATAGGATTACCCAAAACAAATAAGAAACATGATTCCATCATGGTGGTGGTGGATAAGATTACAAAAGTTTCCCATTTTATTCCATTGAAGACTACTCACAAGGAAACTAATGTTGTTGATATCTATATGAGGGAAGTGGCATGATTGCATGGTATTCCCAAGACAATTGTGTCTAACAGAGACCTGAAATTTACCTCAAAGTTCTGGAAGGGGTTATTCAAGGGATTCGGAATGAATCTAAACTTCAGCACTACTCATCATCCTGATTCTGATGGGAAGATAGAGAGGGTGAACCAAGTGATAGAATATATGCTAACAATGTATGTGATGGACAAACCATCTAAATGGGAAGACTACCTACACTTGGTAGAATTTTCCTACAACAACGGGTATGAAGCATCATTGAACATGAGTCTGTTTGAAGCAATTTATGGCATAAAGTGAAGCACCCCAATAATATAGGAAAACCTAGCTGATAGAGCAATAGTTGGGCCAGAGATGCTCAAGGAAATGGAAGAGAAAATGCTAAAGATTAAGAAGAATTTGAAGACTGCCCAAGACAGGAAGAAAATTTATGTTGATAAGAACATAACCCACATGGAGTTTAAAGTGGGTGATCATGTTTTCTTGAAAGTGAAAACCAATAGAAGTTCCCTGAAGCTGGGAAACTGCTCCAAGTTGGCAGCCAGATATTGTGGGCCATTTGAAATCCTAGAAAGGATTGGACCAATTGCATACATGCTTGCATTTCCTGCATCCATGACTGTACACGATTTGTTTCATGTTTCATTGCATAAGAAATATATACCTAATTCTAATCATGTTATTTATTGGAATGTGATTCATGTGGAGCAAGAAGGCATCTTGCAAGTGCATCCGGTGCGCATATTGGACCAGAAGATCAAACAGCTCCAAAATCAATCCATAGAGATTGTAAAGGTCCAATGGACATGGTATGGTCATGAGGACGTGACATGGGAGCATGAGGATGCTATGTGGGAAGAATACCCAAATCTTTTTGAATATTTTGAAAAATCTTGTTGATGATGTGTAAATACATTGAACTGAGGACAGTGCAAAAATAAGGGGAAGGGATTATAGTACCCCAAGGATGAGCCCCAGTTGTTTTATGAATTGTAAACATGTTTTGTAGGCTAGTGATTCAAGCAATTATAAGTTGGTAGGATTATGTTTTAGTAGGCCAAAGATCCTAGGTGTTAAAGTCCAGGAGCCTGTTTTGTACATGTAAATATTCATATTATTAATATAAAAACATTGTTGCGTGTAGACCGACCATGAAGAAAGAGTAATGGGGGACTAAGCTCCAATAGGATGGGTAAGGGAGAGGCAGCTGAGAGGTTGGAAAGAGGGGCTAAGCCTAAGGGATCAATTCCAAGAGAATAAAAATATATTATTATTATTTCAAAGGTTGTTTTAAAGGATATTCTTTTATCCCAAGTTCCTAGAGAAGGACATGTGACTTCCAAAAAGAAAGGAATGTGCTTCCTGAGAGACCAGTGTCAGCTCAGGAACATGCATACTTAAGGGGGAATTCTTGTTGTTGCGAGGGGAAAATCAGGCCCTCTCACGAACCCGCTCACTTGCTCAGGAACTCACACACACACAGGGGAAAAGCTCGCTCACGCAGGGGGGGTTCATGCCCAGAGTTTGGCTCACGCTTTCATCATTTTGGGATATGCTAAACCAGTCTTCCCGTCTCTCCTCACAAGTTCACTCATGCACTAAGCAAGTCTGCTACCCTTAATTTCTTTCATTGATGAACTTGTGACCATTTTGCACCTCTGTAATTTACCGAGTCATCCATTTCCTTACATGAATTAGCTATTGTGTTCGAAGAAGAAGGTTGTCGGGCCTATGAGAAACTGTCTCTCTAGGTGAGAGACGTGGTTGTGGATTGAAGAAGCAGGTTGTTAGGCCTATGATAAATTCTCTCCAAGTGATAGAGTTTGCTGAGGAGGTGAGTTCTCCTAAAAGGAGTCCCGTAGTTGTTACAGAGCTCTGAGAATTCTGGTCTGGCATGTTGCTGAAGCCCAAGGCAATGGAGGTGGAGCAGTCGATGGACTGGGTGACAGTGAAGGTGTATACTCCTGGGGTGGGATAGGTATGTGGGGAATGAGATTTTATGAACAGTGGGCATAAGTGGCTCCTGGGAGAGAATCCTTCCTCTTAAACTGTGTGATTTTCCTATTGACCTTGCCTAGCCTAGGAATCCCTTGGTTGATGAAGTTTAGTCCTAGCTCAGGGGTGACCTACTACTGAGAGTGATGAGCAGTGTGGTATAAGGCTGGGTGGTTCATGGAAGGTCTGCACGCAATTGGTGGTTTTTACTCCAGCTAAAAGAGAAGTACCATTCCCATGCTTAATTATGTATGCTACGTATGTATGTGATTCTTGAATGTTATCATGTGTTCCTTTGCATGTCATAATTACTATCAATTCCATTTGAATATGTATGATAGCAGTAAATCTGTGTTCTTTTTTTTAAATTCATTAGAAATGCATGTTATATAGATATATGTATGTTCCTCTGTGGCATTGCCTGACAGTGGTGTTGATGGCTGGGAAAATTACAAATTGGTATGAGAGCTAGTTGTAGAAGACAAGGTATTTTTGTAGATTTTCCCATCAGAGGTGTGTTGATGGTTGGGGATGTTACAGAGATGCATGCAGGTAATATGAATAAGCTCACTTAATTTCAGGTCAAAATGTTTCACCATTTTCGAGAAATGAGCCACAGTCATCTACAACCAGTTTTGGATTTTCTTGAGATCCTTGGACCAATTTCTTCCCATATTATTCCAATGGAAGCATCATGATGATATTAAGCTAATGACCAAAATTCATCCCGAACCATTTTATCATTTGATAGCAAATAAAAAAATACCAACTGCATAAATTTCACTGTGCAAACACGCTACGCAAGTGTTGTAGCTCACAGTTGCACAACGAGTTGCGTCAGCATGATATGCAAGTGTTGTAGGTTACAATTGATGCATAAAAGGGGACTTAATTATAATAAATGCATATTGGATGTTCAGTATAGTTTGAAAACAACATAGTGGGTTCATCAAATATATATTTATGCAGGCTATAAACATGGGGTTAAATTTAAAGTTTTGTGGTTCTAAATTAGTTTTGAGTTTTTGAAGATTGGAGTAAAGGGAAAGGTGTGGAATGGAGGTTTACGTTTCTACAACTAATAAATATCATTTGGAATGTCAGAACAACTAGTTCCAACCTCCATATAGCTTGTAGTGATCAACCATATGAAGAAAACTTGAAAAGAACTCGCGCTATGCATCTTTTCTACGCAAAGTAAGCAAGGCACATCGTTTTTGCAGTCAACTTCAAGATCGTGTTTCAAACAATAGGAGAATTTTTTTTTAAAACCCAAAGAGGCTTGTGTCAAGAAAGGACCCAATAACAAAAGTATCTCTCATTTTTTTCACAGGTGTCATATTTTGGGAGATTTGCAGGGATCGTTTTAGCCTATTTTTCAGATTTAAAATTTTTATGATTTGATGTTTTAGTTATTATCTTTGGGCGCGGATCCCATGAATATGGAGAAGCACTTTCAAAAACTGGAAGAGGTTTTTCTCAAGCACGGGTTGATATCCAAAATACTCTCCTAATTTTCTAACAACTATCGTGATTCGAGAGATATGATGTTATATTTGACCCCTATTTTCCACCAAATTGATTCCTATTTCTTAGCAGACAATTTTGAGTTTGTTCCTATTTTGATGCAACTAGATCCAAAAATGTAGGAAACTGGTTGAATTTGACCTCCTCATCTTGGGGAAGAATTCTTCCCATATATTTTTGTAATTTTTATTAGCACGAAGACTAGAGAGAAGGAAACTCTTTAGTATTGGGATTTTTATTTCTGAGCTTAATAAGATATCAATTCATAAGTATAGAATGTTTTCATAGCAGAGATTCATGTCGATGATGTTTTACAGTATATGTTTTCTTATGTGATATTTTTTTCTCTGTTTATCATTTCTATATAAGTCTTCAGGCATTTAAACTAATATATGTTTGGATTTTATCCTTGTTAGATGATCCATCTCATGTGCAGTTAAATACTTATTCATTTTGCTCATATTTTATGTTCATAATTCATCTTTACTTAAATGGTGCTTTGTTCATAGCAATTTTTCACTGTTTATTATTCCTCTAAAGTTATATAAAGAATTCATCCATAGCTAGATTCTCTTGATATAATGGATTGTTGATTTCCTCATTTCTGCTATCATGCTATAACTGATATATTCAATGTAGAACATTGTCTACCTTTCCTTTGTTCCTTGGAATACTCATGAACCAACCATTGATATTTATCATTTGTTTTATATGGACTCCATTCCCAATGGATTCTTTTTTCTTTAGCCAAAAACTTCATAAATTTTCTCTTTTGCTAAAGACCTATCCTCTGATTTCATTGAAAATTTGTGAGAGAGCCCTCTGTGGGTTGGAAGGGCTAGATTCCATCCTGCAAGTTGGTTTTTGGTTACCTCCAGGTTTCTTTGATACAATCCAAAGAAATTACATAGAGATAACATTATTGGCGTCGTTTCAGGGGAAACAAAAGTTAAATTTTCCCTGGGATAAATGACAAAGTTCATATATGAGTACTGATGGTGAACAATAGTCAGACACAAAGAGGTTGTAAATCATTCACCTAGTGACTACAATTATGATTCAAAAAAATTTGAAGACTCCACTAAATAACGAGTTGATTTGAAAGAGATATGGAAGGACACAGTGAGAAGACCAAGTACTTAAGCTTGTGTTTTCTCCAGGAAGTACTTTTCTGTTTAATCAATATCTTCTTGGCCTTTCCTAAGTTTTTCAAAAGAATATTTCTTTACTTGCTCCATTCAAATGAATACCATGAATCTACCTTTGTATATCATTTTTTTAAAACTGTAGACATACCTTCTTCTTGTACAACTGATATTGACCAAGACCTTTTTCCTAAATCATATGATGTTCATAATCACCCTTGTGAGAAAAATGAAACCAAAGTTGATCTTGTATCTTATGTCCTTAATCATGAACCTTCTAAGATTCAAGAGAGATACAAACCCTTAAGGTTTCCTTATACCATTCATGAATTTCATCCAAAACATTACAAATACCTTCCAAGATTTGATGGAGATCTTGATAATCTTTCTACTGAAAAACACATGGAGACTTTTGAGCATTTTATAGATCTTTTTGAGATAGAACATGATGATGTTTTTATGAGAATTTTTTCTCAATCATTAAATGGAAATGCCAAAACATGGTTTATACATTTGCATCTAGACTCAATAAGTTCATGGGATGAATTGAGGGAAGCCTTCCTTAGATTTTGGGGTGAAAGGAAACCATGGAAACTACTCTTTTTAGAGTTTTATGCCATAAGGAAAATGAATGATGAAACCATCTCAAGTTTAAGAAGGAGGATTTCCAGTCTTTATTATAAAATTACCAAAGAGATCCAACCACATGAAGGTGCTACCAAGCTATACTATGCATCAACTTTCCCTCCAAACCTATCCCTGCTTCTTTTGGAAAGGAATTTTGTCACCTTACAACAAATGTTTGTTGATTCCCTAGAGGTTGAGGATAATATCAGAGCACGTGGGAAACTATCATACCATGATGATGATGATGAATGGAGGGAAGACAAAGTGGACCTAGAATTATATCTAGAAAAATAGCATGAACCAAGAGCAATTGATTTCAAGTCAAATCCTTCTCATTGTGAGAAGAATAATGATCATCCGAGGCATGTGTTGAGAAAATGTCATAATTATGTGTTTACTGAAGATTATGATCAACAATCTGCTGTCACAATTTTTGTTGCTGATGGTTTTCAACAAGCATATGATTTACCTTTCTATGAGGAGTACGAGGATGATTATTGTATTGATCCTATAAATCAACTAGATGTAGGTTTTTTTATCAGAAAATGATTTCGTTTAGAAAATTAACCACAACTTACAACCCTCATATTATAATTTCACAATTGCAAATCGATAAAGAAGGAACCTATTGGAGGTGATTATTTTCCCTTGTGTTTTGCTTCATTTGAGTTAGTAAGAAATGATTTTAAGGTCATTATTCAAGAACAAAAATTTGAGGGAATGGAAAATCACATAGGTTTTTTGGAGCTAAATGATGATTGCATGTGCCTTCAGAAATGTTTGCAGGATCCTAATGCTAAAAATCAGGTTTTCTTCTTCTTTGGATGATGAAAGTAAAGACAATGAACTAGTTTATGATGATTATACCTCACAGTCAGAAAATGGTGAAGAA
Source organism: Picea engelmannii (assembly GCA_009831015.1). Lineage (NCBI taxonomy): Eukaryota > Viridiplantae > Streptophyta > Pinopsida > Pinales > Pinaceae > Picea > Picea engelmannii. The sequence goes on from ML777508.1 coordinate 998,075, forward strand.
GGGTATGTTGTATTAGAGACCTTTGAATGTGAAGTTAACTATCATAATTCTGCATTCCTTGAAAATGTGAATCCAATATTATCAGGCGGTCAAGAACGAATGTTAGTTGATTCTCAGGAAGGAATAAACACATAAGTAAAAGAGTTTCCAATTGATGAATGCCCAAAATACATGAGTTTTCTTTTTGACATACATGATGAGGAAAGTGATCAGAATATTGCTAATGTTTTTGAGAAATATTTTGAGATTGAATATTTAGAAAAAATATCATCTGTTGTGGAGGAAAAGGATGGCATATTTCCTTATGTTTATGAACAGAAAAAATTTCCAAATGTAGGCTACCGCTCCCTCTTTGTTGAGCAACGAGGGGAATTTAATCATATTTTTCAAGATCCTTTTGCATCTTTCTTGGAGACATCAAAGCGAGAAATTTTGGGGATTTGTTTGAGGTTAGTAAGTGGATATAATTCTTTAGAAAAGATGAGTTTTGGGCTTGGATTCAATTTGTTGTTTGAGTTGGCATCACATACACCGTTCATTTTCTTTTTGAGTAAAATCATGCAAAGAGTTCAAATAGTGGATAAGATACTTGCTTGGTTGCACTGGGTATTTGATTTCACTTGATTGAAAATTTGTTTAGTAGCCTAGAGTAGGAGTGTGTCTAAATAATCTCACAAGGTTGAGAATTATTTTCAACAGTTTTTAGTTCAATTTCAACAATCAGTTTTCAATTTGCAACATTCATAGTACAATTTGGGTTTTCAGATTGAAGAGTGGGTTTGTTTTCAATTGAAGAAGGTCATAGGTGAGAGAACATAAGTTTGCAGGTTGCACAAAAGTTTAGGATAAAGTTTAGGATCAACCCAATTGATTAGGCACTAGTCTTCGGGTTCTTTGTCTCCTCGCAGAGAGGATGTCATCCCGAGTAGGAGAGAAATGTTAGCACATATAATGTATTGGGGTAATCTCATGTGTCCTAGTCCTTGTCTGGTCTAATGTCATGTCAATTATATTTTAATGATTCATGCCACCTATCCAATATCCCAAGTCATTAAAGGCATGATTTTCCACCTTGCAACACTTTTTCAATATGTCATATGAAGGAAATCAGAGTACATAGAAACCCTAGTCTTGCAATCTGGTTAGGGTTCGATGTATTTGTATTTTGGAAGAAAGCACATGGGTTTTTTTATTTTATAAACTGAATACATCTTAGAGTCCCTTAATAAACCTATCAACATGACCTATATTCAGATATGTATAAGCAGGAAAACATGCAAACCCTAATATATAGGTATTAGTTTTGGGTGCTGCAAAATGTTGCATGGGGATTGTTTTTGAAGCTATGATCAGGAAGATTCCAAGGTGTTTCAAATTTAAACATACTTTGGACATCACATTTCAACCATAAAAAAAAAAAAATTGCATGTGGGTTTCGTGGAAAGAGGGGAAAATAGGACTTGCTTAGTGATCACACGCTACACAAGTGTTGTAGTTTCCACTTGTGCAACCAGTTCGCTCCATAAGTGTATTTAGATCATAACTCTTAAATCGTGCACCCATTTGTTTTGAAATATACACATGTAGGTAATATGAATAAGCTCACTTAATTTTAGGTCAAACTGCTTCACCATTTTTGAGAAATGAGCCATCGTCATGTACAACCATTTTTTAATTTTCTTGAGATCCGTGAACTAGGTTTTCCCCAAATTTCTCCAGTAGAAGCATCATGATGGTATGAAGTTGTTGACCAAAATTCATCCCGACTAGTTTACCATTTGAATTAACATAAAAAAATACCAACTCCAGAAATTTCATTGTGCAAACACACTATGCAAGTGTTGTAGCTCACAATTGCATAGCGAGTTGCATCAGCACGCTACGCAAGTGTTGTAGGTTACAATTGATGTAGAAAAATGGGACTTGATTATAATAAATGTAGCTTGGATGTTCAAGATATTCTGAAATAAATAAAGTGGTGTCATCAAATATATAGTTATGTAGGTTATACACATGGGGTTAAATTTAAAGTTTTGTGGCTCTAAATTAGTTTTGAGTTTTTGAAGATTAGAGTAAAGGGTAATGTTTGGAATGGAGGTTTACCTTTCTACAACTCATAAATATCATTTGGAATTTCATAAAAGTTAGTTCCAACCTCCAGATACCTTGTAGTGATCAACCATATGAAGAAAAGTCGACAAGAACCCTCGTTGTGCAACCTTGCTACGCAAAGTCTGCAGGGCACATTGCTTTTGCAGTCAACTTCAAGATCATGTTTCAAACAATTGGAGATTTGTTTTGAAAAACCCAAAGAGGGTTTTGTCAAGAATGGAACCATTAACAAAATCCTCTCTCATTTTTTTCACATGTGTCATATTTTGGTAGATTTGAAGGGATCTTTTCATCCCATTTTTCAGATTTAAATATTTAATGATTTCTTGTTTTAGTTATTATATTTGGGTGTGGATCCCGAGAAGATGGAGAAGAATTTTCAAAACTAGAAGAGGTTTTTCTCAAGAACGGGTGAATATCTAAAACCCTCTCCCAATTTTGTAACATCTATTGTGATTCGAGAGATATGATGTTATCTTTGACCCTTATTTTTCAACAAATTGATTCATATTTCTTAGCAGGCAGTTTTGAGTTTGTTCATATTTTGATGTAGCTAGATCCAAAAATGAAGGAAAATGGTTGAATTCGACCTCCTCATATTTGGGAAGAATTTTTCCTATATATTTTTTGTAATTTGGATTAAAAATGAGGACTGGAGAGAAGGAAACTCTTTTGTATTGTATTTTTTATTCCTGATCTTAATAAGGTATCAATACAAAAGTACAAAGTGTTTTCATAGCAGAGATTTGTGCCGATGATGTTTTACCATATGTGTTTTCTTATGTGATGTTTTTATGTGTTTATCATTTCTATATAAGTCTCCTCGTATTTAAACTGAAATATGTTTGGAATTCATCCTTGTTAGATGATTCATCTCATGTGCAGTTAAATACTTATTCATGTTGCTCAGATTGTATGTTTAAAATTCATCTTTACTTTGGTGCTATGTTCATAGAAATTTGTCATTGTCTATTATTCCTCTAAATTTCTATCAAGAATTCATCCATAGCTAGATGCTCTTGATATAATGGGTTGTTGATTTCTTCATTTATTCTACCATGCTATAGTTGATATATTCACTGTAGAACATTGTCTACCTTTCCTTTGTTCCCTGGAATACTCATCAACTAGTCACTGATATTTATCATTTGTATTATTTGGACTCCATGCCCAATGGGTTTCCTTTTTATTTGGCCAAAAAATTCTTAAATTTTCTCTTTTACTAAAGACATAGCCTCTAATTTCATTGAAAATCTGTGAGAGAGCCCTCTCTGGGTTGGAAGGGCTAGATTCCATCCTACAAGTTGGTTTGTGGTTACCTTTAGGTTTCTTTGATATAGCCCAAAGAAATTACAGAGTGATAACACACATAAGGAATCATTACTTTTCATAGCATGGAGAAGATCATTAGAATACTAGTTGATGGTAGGTGGCAAAGAATAATTAATCCTCATAAATGATTTATTTAAAATGTAAAAATGATTAATACTTCGAGTGAGTGAGAAACTTGGGTATTATTCATGCTAATTGGAAAAATTGTTAATGCTTGAAGTGAGTTTGAGAATCTCACGTATTATTCATTTAATTGTAAAAATGGGAAATTAGTGTGAGAATCCAACTCACAAGTGAGTTTCCTAATTTTAAGGGGAAATTAGTTTCCTAGTCTCAAAGAAGAAGTTAATGGTGTCATGAGTTGGTTTGGAATCTTCCTCACTTTACCGCAAGTGGTTTCCTAGTATCAAGGAGGAAGTTGAGGGTCTTCCAAGTTAGTTGTGATGTTTTCTCATTTTTGTCCTTGAATTGTTATTAGATCATAAATTTGTGGATCTTGTCTCCTTGAGTTATGGATTTAAGGAAAACTATATAAACTCCTTATGAAAACTCTAGGTTTGATCTTTGAATGAATCTGTTAGCACATGATATGTATTGAAGGACACCATTGGTTTTTGTCAGTCATGTGATCATTCCTTATTATATGAGTCATTTGTTTAAGCTTGTAGGTTTGATTCATAGGGTTAAGTTGTTAAAGGTTTTTGAGTTATTTTTCATGTTAATAAATCAAGGTGCTTAATTTTAACCTTGGGTCTAGAGATGATCAAAATACATTGTCAAGTCTTAGTGTTATAAGGGTCGTTGTCATCATTTTCACAAGAGGGAATGTGAATGTCACCATCAAATTTTGTCATCCAAACAAGTGTCCAAAGAGTCTTAGACATTCATCCAACCACCTATAGTGTCTTGTCAATTCATAAATCAGATGTGTTGCGGGTTGTCCTGGAAGTTCACATCACTCCAAATAGGGCATGTGTCAAATATTTTATGATTATGATTTCTAAAGGGTATCTAATGTTTCCTTTTAGATTTCAGTTTCATTGTATCATCATACAACTCCCAGGGTTCACCATTGTGGCTTTTCATTACCATTTGTGAAAAGCGCTACAAACTGGCACTGCAAATTTTCTGAACATGTCAATGGTGGAAGTTTTAAGGTGATGAAAAGTTGGGATTTTTGTACCAAGGAGTGGGATTTGATGCCAGGTCTTCTGATGTAAAACGTTGCTACAAACCCATCTGCTGCTGCAAATCAAACTAGTAGCTTTGCAGAGTAGCTTTGAAATATGGTTATTCAAGACTCCATTCAACCTTGTCATCATCATTTCATCCATGATTATAGCTTCAAGTTATTTCATAACCACTTCAAATACTGTTATAGTAGAAACCTTACTTCCAACAAAACCCTTAGAAACATTTTTTTCTTATGATGCTTATAATTGTGGTTATTGTTGCTCTTGGAGGAAATTCTTCTTGGATCAAAGGTTGTAGGAGATGTTGGAAAAGGTTTAGAAGTTTATTGCATGTTTTGGCATCAATTGCAGTCATCAGAGGGAAAAAAATGACACCTACAAGAAAGTTCGCAGCGCATCCAGTTGAAGGCGCTACGAACTAATTAAAATTGGAACAGTTTGCAGCACACTCTCATTTTCATAATATATAGACAAATACAAACTGGATTTTTCCCAAGCTTGGTGTGGAGAAGAAACATATCCTTGTTGACATTTTGACCAAAATTCAGCCTAATATAGTTCATCATTTGGGAAAAATGTTGAAAACACCACCTACAGGAAAGTTCGCAGCACCATTGTCAGTCGTTGCAAACTCATTTCCTATAGAAACGCCTTCTAAATATTTTATCATAAATCCCTTATGGTGATGTGGGTTTTTTTGGAATGTTTTGTGGAGGAGCATGATTATGGCATTGACTTGATGAGCGAAAATCATCCTGACCCATTTTGGCATTTGAAAGATAAAATTAAAACATCAGTGCGTTGCAAACTTGCACTACAATTCAAACATATATTGGATATTCACCTTCTTTGGATGTTTCCACCTATCAATGAGGGTTCGAATGACTTCTCAAATATAATTTAGATTCTAAATAAAACCTACACCTAATATTTATCTCCATTAAAACCTCATGTAGTGAGTTGGCAACAGATTTATTAATGACTTCCAACAACTTCCTAAAATTTAGAATTTTGTTGGATTTTTGTCTCTTTGACTTTTGCCACCTATCTCCAAGGCCCATAATCCAATTAAAGATATGGGATTTGAACTTATAAGAATATTTTTTATTTTATTTTATATTTAATGGGTGAGAGGAATCAAGAGAGGGGTTGAAGTGACTCTAGATAGGGGAACTTAAACTATTTTTGCAACCAACTGTGTAAAGTCTCCATGACTGTATATATCAGATTTAAGACTCTTGGTTAGTCAAAGATCAATCTCTTTTCTTATTACCATATTATGTATTCAATATTTCTTTGATGTGGATTATTGGTAAATGATTCATCTTAATTACTGTTCAAATGTTGTAGTAAAGGACTTGTTGTTATCTGCTAGTGCAAGTGTTATCAATTATTTATTTCTCATTATTTAGGAGGTTCATTTTGACGAGAATTTAGTCTATATGTGTCTCATAATCACCTGTTGTTATTTGATGCATGCATTATAGGTTTCTTTAGTCTTCCATATTTCATTTATGTTTCAAAAAAATGGATCTGAAGTTATTCAAGTCTTGCTTGCTGGTGTATACCTTGTGGAGATTTTGTGCTAATATTTAAATATAATTCCCTGAATATTTGTTCCACTTGAGCTTAAATAATAAAAAACTTTTACCAGTTATGGAATCTATTGATGGGTATTAAGTTTTCTCTTTAGCAGTCTAAGAGAAACTTCTAGTGCTAAAAAATCCTTTATGGAGAGAGAGATCTGAAGAAATGTCACTTATGTGAGAGCCTAGAGTAGAAGGTTGCTCTAGGTTCCATCCCTTTAAGGATAATGTGCCACATTTCATGAGAATATTTCATCCCTTTCAAAGGAAGGATAATAAAGTGATTCATATTCCAAGTGGATCTAGAGACGTAGCCAAAAGGTTCTAGTGAACTCCGTTAACAACTCAATGATCTTTTGTCTCATGTTTTCTTATGCATGTTTTTATTTCCACTATTATGTTTATTAAATTCATTAAGTAATGGATTATAAGACTATAAACGCATTCACCAAGTTAATATTCAATTTGTATTCCAGCCTTCATAAATACATATTTTCACCTTTGATGCAATCAAGTTCAATAGATCCGCAATTGTAAATATGACCTTTGTTAAGTGGCCTAGAACCAAATCAAGTTTGGTATCAATGTCACCTCGGTTTAAAATCAAGTGGTATCATATCATGATTCATAGGTATTGCAGGTGTTGAATGCAAGATGGAAAAGAAACCAAAGCAAGAATGGCTCAACGAGCTACAGGAAATTAGCCAGAGCATTCAAGAAGAGAATTACGAGTTGAAGAAGATGTTGTAAGATGTAGAAGAAGAGAATCTCTAGATTTTGACTTCAATTCAAGCCATGGAAGAGGCTTGGGAAAATTTGCAAGGTGATGAAGGATTAGCAAATCCATCCCCCGCACCTAATCCAAAAATGGTAACTGAGGTAAAAAAAAATTCTTTTGTTTCATGTTCTTCTCCTCATGATGATGATTTTTGTGCTTTTGAAAATCACACTACAGACATTGGCTTGAAGCTAATGAAAAAAAATGGGATATGATAGAGGAGGCCTTGGAGCCAATGGCTAAGGAATTGTGAATCCCATCGAAGTTGTGGAAATAACTAGATATGCAGGATTGGGCTATGTCAAAAACGAACATGGATAATTCTCCAAAACCACAGAAGGAAGAGAGTCCTCAAGTGACAAGTTTGAATCAGAGCAGGCTAAGAGCACATAATACCATTTCGACGATCTTGATTATGAGTCATCTCAAAAGGGAGACGATCCTTGTAGATTTTGACCTTGTACAATATCTACTTCAAACAGATATTCAATAAAGGAATAGAAAAGATACAATGGCAAATACAAACATTACACATAGATGTTTCCCCTGGAAACCCAAACCGGGAAAACCAGCATATTCTATATTATTCATCATGTTACAATGTTTACAATACAAAACACATATAGGAGCCAACAAAATCCAAAACCCTAACCCAATGACCTGGATTAGTCCAAAACCTTAATTCTTTAACCAGAACGAGAAAACCATTGGCAAAGAAACCATGTGCCAAAAAACCACCTAAATATAATGCGGTCCCGAGGCAGAAAAATGCGGTCCCAATGCAGAAAATGTTTTTTTTGGGGATGCTTCCCCCAAACCCCCCCCCCCCCCCTCTAACACCCCTACGTACCCGGTGCATACTCTCAGACACTAGTACTCATGCAAAGAATATAACAGATACCCAACAATTCTTACAAAAGGGGAGCTTAGGAAAGTTCTCCTCACTAGACCTGCACCAAAGACAACCAAGAAAGGTATAAAAAGTCTCATTATTCAAATGTTCCTTTTGATTACAAGCAAATTGGAAATATAAAGAAAAGTTTATGGCATAGAAAACCATGTACATTTTGCGGTTTGAATAACCATGTTGCTACCGAGTGTTGGAAAAGAATGGATTTATACATGAAGGTTATGGAAACCAAGAAGAAGCCAAAACATGAATACCCTTCTCCACATTAGCAGAAAAGGAAGGGCATGAAAACATGGGTAAAGAAGAATCGTTGCACCCATTGCAAAAAGGGTGGACATCAGGAAGCCACATGTTGGACACTCCATCCAGAGTTACATCCCAAGCAATGTAATTTTTAAACCTATGAAGTAAAGAAATGCATATATATTCTTAAGAAAAACATAAATTAATCAATGTCTCATACACATAGTACACAGAGATTTACGTTGGAAACCCTTAATCGGGAGAAAACTAGCCTTCCTTGGTGCCGCACCTTTCAACTCTTCATAATATTAATTTCACCATTCACCATACAATATATACAATGTTTTAGGTATTCCGTAGCTACCAAAACCCTAATCCATTAATCCGGTATTAATTTAGAAAACCTCTAAAAATACCAAAAACCGCAAAAAAAAAAAGTTGGGGTGCTTCCCTGAACCCCGTCGGCTCTGGGCTGCAGCTTGGAGCCAAAAAATACACATAAATAGGGGGGGAAGACACGTTTGTCAAATATGACGCACCCACACACAAACGTGGAAAGAATATAACACATACCCAACATTCTCCCACTTGTTGTTTTCTTTGAATACGAGGGTTCACAGGCTTACATAGTCAACAATCCAGAGCAACAATTCCCATTGTTAGTCTACACCAGGAGAAATTCTCCGTGCTCACAGGTTTTTTCAATTAATTTGCAACATCCTTCAAAGTGTCAACCTTTTCCAGCAACACCTTCTTTTCTTCAAACATGTCTCTCACAAAGTGATATTGAACATCAATATGCTTTGTCTTTGAATAATAAGCAGGGTTCTTTGCCATGAATATTGCACTCTAACTTTCACACTCTAATATCATTGATTTTTGTACCAAACCAATACCTGAACATAATATGTGTAACCATAATACTTCCTTGCTTCCATGTATTCAACTTCTGTAGTTGAGAGTGACACTACAACCTGTCTTTTTCTCATCCAAATTATTGCTCCTCCAAATAGGTTAAACACATACCCACTTGTGGATCTTTTGCGATCTAGATCTCCATCCCAGTCGGCATCAACAAAACCATGTATGTACACCACTCTATCCAATTGTGGTCTTCCTTGGTAGCACAATCCATAATTGGTAGTGCCACGAAAATACCTAAAGATCCTCTTTACTATTGTCCAATGCTCCTTTTGTTTTGATATATACCTACTCAAAACTCCCACTTCATGTGCAATGTCCGGTCTAGTACATATAATTGCATACATCAAACTGGCAACTACACTGCCATATGAAACATGGGACATGTCCTCTTCTTCTTCATGTGTCTTGGGACACTCATCTGTCGATAACTTTACACCTATAGGAATAGGAACCTTGACCGGTTTACTTCCATGCATATTAAACCTTTGCAATATCATCCCAACACATTTTCTCTGATTCAACTAGAGTTTCATGTATGCATGATCAGTTTCAATCTATATTCCCATAATGAAATTAGCAGCACCGAGATCCTTCATGTCAAATTTGGAGGATTGTTGTGATTTCACCTCCTTGATAACATCCATGTTATTTCCTATGAGCAACATGTCATCAACATACAACACTACACAAATGAAGTGATTACCAACATGCTTGGAATATACATAGTGATCAACCCTGCTTCTCACAAATCCCAATCCAATGATGTATGTGTCAAACGTTTGGTACCATATCCTAGGTGATTTCTTCAGACCATATAGTGACCTCTTTAGCTTATAGACCGACTCTTTCTTTCCCTTCACTACAAAGCCTTATGGTTGCTTCATGTAGATTTCTTCTTCCAGATCCCCATGTAGGAATACTCTCTTCACATCCATCTGTTCCACTTCAAGATCAAAAGTAGTAGCAATAGATAAAATAAATCTAATAGAAGTTAACTTGGAAACAGGAGAAAAACTCTCACCAAAGTCAATTCGCTCTACCTGGGAATAACCTTTTTCTACTAACCGAGCTTTTTATTTCTCTACTTTCCCTTCTGCATTAAACTTCTTCTTAAACAACCATTTTCTACCAACAAATTTTCTTCCAGATGGCAACTCAACTATATCCCATGCCTCATTCTTATGCAAGGCATCCATTTATCCAACCATAGATTTCTTCCAGAGTTTACTATCCTCTGAATTCACTGCTTCCCTGATAGTTCTAGGATCATCATCAGTAATAGATAAAGAAAAATTAGAACAAAAATCATGTGGACTATACCTTTCTAGTTTCCTTCTTTCCCTCACAAATCTCCTTAATATTAGGGTATGAGGTTATTCTTCTCCTGCTTCATCTTCTTCAGATGATTCATAGTTTTCATCATCCAACTCAAGCTCTATTTTCTCAGGTTCTTCTTTCCTTGGTAGGAATTCTTGTTTGAAACATCTTTTACCTCTCCGAAAACAACATCTCAACTGTAAAACGTCTTCTTATTTTCCTGGTTCCAAAGCTTATAACCTTTCAAACCATCTTTATAACCCATAAATATACACTTTTCATCTTTATTATCTAGCTTACTCCTATTTTCCTTTGGAACATGTACATAAGCATCACAACCAATGACTCTGAGATGTTTAAGAGAGGGTGTCTTACTAATTTATACCTCGTGTGTAATTTTATTATCCAACGCTGATGAGGGTGATCATTTGACTAGGTAACATGTTTTACCCACTACCTCTGCCCAGAATTCATGTCCTAACTCAACACCACTAAGCATGCTCCTTGATTTTTCCATCAGTTTCATATTCATCCTTTGTGCAACTCCATTATGTTGAGGTGTGTATGGAGTAGCCTCATGTATTTCTATACCAGACTTCTTACATAATTCTTCGAATTCATTTCTGTAGAATTCTCCACCATTATCTGTCCTCAATACATTTATTTTCTTCTCTGTTTGATTTTCTACCAGATCCTTAAACTCTTTAAATTTATCGAATACCTCAGATTTCTTTCTAAGAAAATAAATCCATGTGTTCCTTGAGAAATAATCTATGAATGAAACATAATACACAGATTTACCTAGTGATGGAACATGCACAGGTCCAAACACATCACTATGTATCAACTCTAAGATCCTCTTTTCTCTTGTAGAACTAGATGGGAATTTTAATCAATTATGTCTACCATATATGAAATGTTCACAAAAATAAAAATCCAGAGTGCAATTAGATATACCTTCAACCATACCTTTATCGCGTAGTGTTCCAAGGCCCTTTTCTCCAATATGCCCCAGTGTTTGATGCCACAACATGGTCTTCTTTCCAGGTACAATATTGTTCTTGTATTATTTATTTATCTTCTCAAGGAAAACATAACTGTTACACCCATTAGTATAAGTGCTTCCAAACAACTTGTACATAGTTCCACACCGAACTCCCCTCATCAACACCATTTCTCCTCGTACCATCTTGCAACTGCCCTTTCCAAATACAATATCCACTCATACATCATCAAAGTTGCTTACAGATATTAGGCTCCTGGCTAGTTTTGGAATGTGTAGAACCCCAGTGAGAGTTCTAATCCTTCCATATTTTAGCAACAACTTAACCCTTCCATGTCCCATTATTTTGGCTATCGATTCATATCCTAGGAATACATCACCACCATTGTATTTTTCATATTCACAAAACCACTCTCTGTGAGGAGTCATATGCTATGACGCACCTGAGTTGACCAACCATACATCACAGTTTTCATGTGTACCGATAGATGCCAAGTAAACATCACCTCTTTCTTCAGTGGAGGTTTTCGCCTCTGCAGAAGAGGTACTATCATATCCCTTTCATTTATCAACCTTCTTAGACTTGCAATATTTCTTATAATACCATGTTTTACCACACTTCCATCATTTCCTCAAACATTTTCCTGGAGACTTAGATCTACCTATAGATTTATATCTCCTCCCCGGTGACTTACTAGGATTTCTGTCTTAGGTACGACTTCTTACAAATAAAGAATCTGTGTTATGACCATCCATGATTTTCTGCCTCATCTCTTCAGATAACAAGGATGCAACTACATCCTCATACTTCAATGTAGATTGAATGGTACTACCAATTGATACAAATAGATTATCCCAAGAGTCTAGAAAAGAACATAACAAAGTAATACATGTATCTTCTTCTACAATTGTAATATTGATAGATACGAGTTGACTTACCAGAGTATTAAAGGCATTTAGATGTTCTATCATAAAATCTCCATCTTCCATCCTAAGATGATACAAATTCTTTAGAAGAAACAACTTGTTTACCAGGGACTTTGATTGATACAAATTCCCTAACTTATCCCATGGTTCCTTGGCCATAGATTCTCCCAAGACATTCAACAACACTGAATCTTCCAGGCAGAGTTGAATAGTACTCCTTGCTCTTCTGTCCAACTTCTCCCAATCTTCCTTTGACATACCAATAGGTGGTGTACTAGTATTTTTTGTCCTAGTAGGTTGTGTACCAATCGACTGTGTGCCAGTAGGTTGCATACCAATAGGTTATGTACCAGCATCCACAACGATCCATTGTTCTTTGTCTACAAGAAGGTCCTCCATATTGAGCTTCCATATCTCAAAGTTTTTACCGCTGAACTTATCTATCTCGATTCTAGAAGAGCTCATCATTCCTCTTTCTACACTCGAATTGCCACTACAAAAGATCCCACTAAACCTCAGTTTATCACAAACCCAATATAAACTTGATCTATCAAGACTGAGAAAAACCCTCAACAACAAAGGCGTCCCTCTGAAGCCAAAAACGAGCTTTGATACCACATGTAACTTTTAAACTTGTGAAGTAAAGCAATGAATATAGATTCTTAAGAAAAACAAAAATTAATCAATGGCTCATACACATAGTACACAGAGATTTACGCTGGAAATCCTTAACCGGGAGAAAACCAACCTTCCTTGGTGTCACACCTTTTAACTCTTCATTGTATTAATTTCACCATTCACGATATAGTATATAAAATGTTTTAGGTATTCCATATCTTCCAAATCCCTAATCCATTAATCCATGATTAATTTAGAAAACCGCTAAAAATAGCAAAATCCACTAAAATAGCAAAAACCACCCCCAAAAAATAATTTTAGGGCGTGTCCCCAAGCCCTGTCGGCTCTGGGTTGCTGTCTGGAACCGAATGTTGTGCATAACCAAGGGGATCATCAGCCACAATTGTCGAATATGACGCACCCAAAAACACACATGAAAATAATATAACACATACCCAACAAGCAGGACAAAGTTGGGGAACCCACCGAAGAAGCAACTCAGAAAGGAAGCCAACTATAGGAAGAAGGCCAACTATAGAAAAAGAGACAGCTCGAGAGGGAGAACTTATTAGTCTTGATGATTGAAAGGATGGATAGACATTTTGAGTTAGTTTATAATGGCCATCATTGTAAATCATTTTTTTCTTATAAGACCCCATAGAAGGGCGCATTTGTAAAGTCATGAGATGTATAACATCACTTATTCATGAAACATACTGATATTTTAGGCCTTTTTGAGTAGTTGAGCCATGGGGCTCAAAAAGACCTAAAAAATAAAAGTGCCCATAATTTGATGAAAACAACAACACCAAGTCAAAGAGCTCGATGAGATATTTCCAATGGTGCAAATGATGCCTCAAAAAGAGCCCAGGTAAAAAATTTATGGTCCTCTAAAGTTTTCAGCAAAAAAGGAAAATTGTCGAAGTTTGTATAGTGCTGATGTCAACATGATGTCATCATGTTGAGTTGGCAGGTGCAGAGGATGACATATGTCCTACTGATGTAATAATGATGTCAGTAGGGTGACATGGAAGCCCAAGAGAGTGCCACGTGTCACTCATTTTTGGGTGATTTGGCACCTAGTTGGACCAATTAGATTTGGCCATGTGTCGTGTTGATGTCAGCATGTTGCCAGGATGCTAACATAATAGATGACGTGGCAGGTTATAATGACATTGTAGTATAGCAGTACAACAGACGTGGGGATCATACAATTACATGGCATGATGATAGGTCACTAGTGTGGATGTACAGAGGATGACCTCAATATGATGTGGTGTGTTCATTAGGCATTGATGAGGCAGTACGGATGATGACATCAACATGACCTTTCATGTTGACTGGGTACTGATGAAATAATACAGATGATGATGTTAAAATGATGTGGCATGTTGACTGGGCACTAACGTGCCAGTAGAGATGATGACATCAACATGATGTCACATGTTGACTTGGTACTGTTGTGGCAGTACAGATGATGATGATAGGTTGACATGGCATGCTAATTGGGTGTTGGCATGGTAGTACAGATGATGATGTCACCATGATGTGGCAGCTGAGTGGGAAGTATGGTGGATGATATCAGCATGGCATGGCAGGTCGTGTAGTTACACAGAGCTAACGTAGGTCGATGATGTGGCAAGGTCTATAGTGACATGGTAGGTAGTATGATGACATGGCATCGACCATACGTTGACTGGGTGATGCATATGCGGGTGATTGGGGGCCACATGGGAAAATCACATGCTTCCATTTGGAAACCCAAATTTTCCCAAGTACGACTATGTATTCCAATGCAATTGTATGGCTATTGTTGGCACACAAATCGAGGAAAATATCCCAGGAGGGACCTAGAAGTGACATTCACAGAATTTGATGAAGTCATAGTCATTTCTTTGCGAATTTTCACAACAAATCCAATGGAACAATCCATTTTTTTATTTGATTAGTAGATATGAGGGCTCATGAAAGAATCCCAAGTTTTCCATTAATGCATTAGAATGTTTTTCAAGGCAGAGAACCCAAGAAGGGCCTAAAAGTAACAATGTCCAAATTTGACAAAATTAGTCATTTTTGCATGATATTCGAGTAGCATATTTCTAGGGCTGATGGTAGAATCCCACGTTTTTCATTAATGCTTTGGCACATCTTTTGAGGTAGGGATCCCAAGAGTGACAATGACAGAATTTGATGAATGGACAATCATTTTTTCAAGTTTTGTTTTCCTCGAATTCAGTGGTGCAATTAGAATTTAGATCTGAGCAGTGGATTTTTGGGCTCATGGAAAAAGCCCACTTTTGTCATTAATGCATGGCATGAACTTTGAGGCAGAGTTGCATCTTTCAGAATAGGTCAATTTTACAGTCAAAAGTTGTAGAATGATAAGAAAGACATGTTGGTGTTTTGTATGCCAACATTTGAACATCTAGTTAAGAACCTTGGAGCGAAAACCAATGTAAGTTTCATGCATTTATTACTTTTTCCTCTTTTTGAAAATTGCAAGAGGATGAATGTATGTTGCATATTATGGTGATCTTTGAGTGTTGCAACAAGGCAGAAAGATCTGAATTATTGCAATAAATTCATTGTTTGAGCCTTGCATGCAAACTGAGATGGTGTCGTAATAAGGGATAATTTTAAGGATGAAAAATGTAAAACGTAAAACGTTTGGCGACAGTTTTGTAAAAATATTCACATTTCTAAGTATTTTATATAGTTTCTTTAAAATTTTGGTGATTTTAAAGATAAAATAATTTTATTCAATGGAATTTGGGCGAAAAAATGGAAATTGGAGAATCATTTTTTGGGAAAAACCATGGAAAATTAGCCCATTGGCTAAATTTAGCCCCTAAAATCATCTATGCCAGTAAGAGGCCATTTTTGACACTTCGACATAAAGTAGTCATGTTTACATCCAAAATTAATAGGATTGTGAGATGAGTGTGATGATAATGAGCATGTTTCCTTAAAATTGGTTGTAATTTCCATCTGGCTTGAAAATGGAAGTTTCCATGAAACACTGTAAAGTATTTGTAGCCACTCAATGAGAGTGAGAGGGATTTTTTTTTCCTAATGCTTGTTGGCAATGTTGTAATGGGTCTTATAGCCATTGTTGAGTGAGAGGCATTATTTTTCCTAGGCCTTTTTTGGCAACTTTTGTAATGGTTCTTGTAGCCACTCTTGAGTGAGAGGCATTTTTTTCCTAAGCCTATTTTGGCAACATTGTAATGGGTCTTGTAACCACTGTTGACTGAGAGGCATTGTTTTACCTAGGCCTATTTTGGAAATCATTGTAAACTTGTCCATGAGTGTTTATAAACTCCTGGAAAGTATGGTATTTCTTTGAAAGTGTGATAATGTATGGTAAGCTACATATTTTTATTGATGCAAGTGTCAGTATCAACATCCTCATTCTGAAGTACAAAGGTGAAGGAGAATAAGGGTGCGGCCTTTTAGAGACATTTTTTATGCACACCAAGGAATCATCTATGAATTTGCACTAATTCAAGTGTTGGCGTCGACATCCTCATTCTGAAGTACAAAGGTGAAGGAGAAGAAGGGTGTGTCCTGTCAGAGACATTTTTTATGCAGATCGAGCAGTGGGGAAGTGAATCGTGGAGTGTAAGACTCTTCCTAGAAGGTGGTTGTGGAGATTCAAGTTACAATTTCTCTTTATAATTTTGGAGGACCAAAAGTTCTTTTTGTGGGGAGGTGTGATCCAAGAGGATCTCCACACAATGAATCATTACTTTTCACACCATGGAGAATATCATTAAAATAATAATTGATGGTAGGTGGCAAAGAATAATTAATACTCATAAATGATTTATTTAAAATGTAAAAATGATTAATACTTCAAGTGAGTGTGAAGCTTAGGTATTATTCATGCAAATTGAAAAAAATGATTAATTCTTGAAGTGAGTTTGAGAATCTCATGTATTATTCATTTAATTGTAAAAATGGGAAATTAGTATTAGAATCTAACTCACAAATTAGTTTCCTAATTTTAAGGGGAAATTAGTTTCCTAGTCTCAAGGAGGAAGTTAAGGGTCTCATGAATTGGTTTGGACTCATCCTTACTTTACCACAAGTGGTTTCCTAGAATCAAGGAGGAAGTTAAGGGTCTTCCAAGTTGGTTGAGATGCTTTCTCATTTTTGTCCTTGAGTTGTAATTAGATCCTAAATTTGTGCATCTTGTCTCCTTGATTTATGGAGTTAAGGAAAACTATATAAACTCCTTATGAAAACTCTAGGTTTGATCTTTGAATGAATCCTTTATGTATCGTCCCTTGGTGGAGAGAGAGCTCAAATGTAGTCCTTTTGGTGTCTGAAGAATTTTCCCTTATGTGAGAGCCTCAAGTAGAAAGTTTCTCTGGATTTCATCCCTGTAAGGAGCATGTGCCACATTTTGTGAGAAGATTTCATCCCTCTCAAAGGAAGGATAATCAAGAAATTTGTATTCCAATCAGATCTAGAGACGTAGCCAGAAGGTTCTGGTGAACTCCGTTAACAACTTGGTGATCTCTTGTCTCATGTTTTCTTATGCATGTTTTTATTTATGCAATTATGATTATTAAATTCATTAAGTAATGGATTATAAGACTAATAACACATTCACCAAGTTAATATTCAATTTGGATTCAATCCTTAATAAATACATCTTTCACCTTTGATCCAATCAAGTTCAATAACTTCCGCAATTGTAAATATGACCTTTTTTAAGTGGCCTAGAACCAAATAAATTTTTGTATCAGTGTCACCCCGGTTTCAGTTCAGGTTGACTATGGTTAACCATGGTTGGCCATGTTTGACTATGGTTGACAATGTTTGACTATGGATGACCACATTGCACTATCGTTACTATGGTTGACCATGGTTGTCCATGGTTGACCATGGTTGACTGTGGTTAACTATGTTAAACTATTATTGTTGATGGTTGAATTTGGTTGACCACATTTGATTATGGTTGACGATGGGTGACCATGTTTACTGTTGTTGACTATGGTCGACTGTGATTTACTATGGTTATATTTAATCAACCATGGTTGTCTATGGTTGAACATGATGGAGCATAATTAACCATTGTTAACTTTGGTTAACCATAGTTGACTTTGGTTTACTATGGTTGACTATATTCAACATATGGTTGACTTTGGTTACTATCGTTGACTTTATTTTATGTTTGGTTTTCTATGCTTGACTTATGGTTGAATTTGGTTTATGTTTGGTTTACTGTGCTTCATCATGGTTGAATTTTATTTACTATGGGTTTGTTATGGTTGACTGCATTCGACCATGATTAATTATGATTCAACATGGTTGACTATGATTCACATTAGTTGACCATGGCTAGACATGGTTAGCCATGGTTGACTATGGTTGACCATGTTGATTTTGTTTAACCATGGTTTACTATGGTAATGTCACATTTTGATGTTCATCATGGTTGACTTATGTTCAATTTCTACGTACCTCAATGATTGTGTCAAAATGTGACGTCCATGAAGGGATATGTCACATTGCGACATTCTTCAAGGGTTATGTTGGATTGTGATGTTCCACAATGATTATGTTGCATTGTGGCATTCATCTTCATTGTGTTATGTCAAATTATTTCATTCCTCAATGAATACATCACATAAGAATGTTCATTAAGGGTTATGCCACCTTACAACATTCCTTAAGGGTTATGTTTCAAAGAGATGTTCTTGAATGGTCATGATGCATCATGATATTCACGTTAGTTAACTTTTATGAAATATATATGTTCCTCAATGGTTTTTTTGCATTATGATATTCATCATGGGTTATGTGACAATTGCGATGTTCCTCAATGATTATGTTGCATTGTGACATTCATCTTGATGGACTTATGTCGAATTGCATTTTTTTTAATGGTTATGTTGCATTGTGATGCTCATGAAAGGATATGATGGATTGTGATGTTCTCAATGGTTATGTAACACTGCCACATTTATCTTGGTTAACTTATGCCAAATTATTTTGTTCCTCAATGGTTATGTCGCAATGTGATGTTCCTTAAGGGTTAGGTTGGATTGTAAAGTTCCTCAATGTTGTTGGATTAATGAGATTCGGGGTGAATCAATAATAGAGCAATTTAATCCTTTTTAACCATAAAATGCAAGTGTTATATCAATGTAGTATTATCATCCAATAGTTTCAGAGTAAATAAACAATGAACAAATGAGCAATCATACACATACATAGTACACCAATGTTTTTACGTGGAAACCCAAAGTGGGAGAAAACCACAAAATGATTTTTCTTACATGTCTTTAAGAATTACATTCATTGGAAGCACCAAATTCATTTTTTTTCCAGCTGCAATTGGAAGGAGGATCAAACCCCTTAGTTTCTCAGGCTACAATCTAAGGGAAGCTCTAAGTCCCCAATTCTCTAGCTAGAACCAGAAGGAGGCTACAACCCCCTATGTTCTCTGGATACAACCAAAATGTGGCTACAACCACATGTCCTTGTCTCGTCCAACCTCCCTATCGTAGAAGTAGAATGATGGAACCACTGTCACACTATCAGTGTGAGATATACTATTGTAAACCTGTACCAATCAACCTGCACCAAACAACCTATAACAACCTGTACCCAACAACCTGTAATCAACCTATACCAAACAACCCATAATCAACAATCGTTTGGTTTCCCCACTTCCCTTCCAGGGCTTCAACAACAGGGAGGAAAGGAAGTCTCATATCTCTGTAGCTGCAACCGGTCACCTTGGGAAAGAAATTATGAGCAGTTATCTCACCTGGAGAGACTACTTATGGGTTTGACAACCCGCTTCTTCAATAGCACATAGGTCTGCCCAAGTATAGGGTTATGTGATGGAAAAAATTTACAACAAGATATGGATGCATAAAAGAGGAAATTTGATTTTCATGATGAAGGAATGAGTGAATCCCCCTGAAATACACTAAGGCCCAACAACAAATTTGCATGAATAAAACTAGAGAATTGTCACCTTAAGAACTAGCTTCGATCCACTTAGTGACTCATTCCCATCCCTTAGGAACTTAAGATAAATAAAAATCCCATAAATTATATTTTTGGATATATTATTAAAATATTACCTCTTCCTAAATCTAAGCCACTTTTTCCTTTTCTAGTGGAGTTTAAACCCCTCATCTCTTTTTGTCTAACAGGTATGCACAAAGTGAAATGTGTTCATTAATTATTTGAGTGGAATTACATTTTTACAAAGACAAACTCATTGGCATTTTAGCCTCATGGTGCACTTATTTGGGTGTGTGCAAATGTCACATACCCACTACGCAAATCAAACTTTTTCGTTGATTTCTCAACAATCAGAATCCCCGAAGTCCTACGGGGCTTAGCAAGGGAAAGTTTCTCTCTCGGGGTCTTGTGCACGTGACCCTATACGGTGTCCACGCGATTAAGCCAGCCAAGAGCTTATCGTCTTTTCGCGATTCGGGGAATCACGATACAAGACTTCTCCCTTTCCCCGTTCAAATCCCTGAAACTTTCGAGGTCTCCAAAGTTTCCCTCCAAAGGGAGATCGACGACCGTAAGCCTCCCCTGATCGAACAACATGGATCCTTTCAGGGTTTCGGTACTTGGGATTTCGAAGTGCAACGACCCCAAGACTCTTCGTCATTCAAATCTCCAAATTCCGATATGGGAAGTGATGCAGTCGCACTCCCAAGCACGTCCGCTCACAGGATCGTTCAATCAGTTCATGACCTGAAGCGGCTCATTGGATTTCTTGCTGGAATCTCTGTCAAAACCCAATCCATAGGTCCTTCTTTCCCTATCACGGCCTTTTCATATGACCGCTACTCTTTCCACAATGGAAAATGCATATACTTTCGGGTTTCGGGGTTTCGTAATCCCTGATGTCAAGAGTTCCCTGTTCTCTTGAATCCCCAATATCCAATGAGCCAAGTCACTGATATGGTCCCTTACATGTTAGCCCTCATGGCTAAACTCCTGACCCACGTGACCACTATCTCACAAGACCGCAGCCTTATCTCCTGTCGGGTTTTCAGACTTTCCAATGCCGAAATGTACTCGTCCTCAGGATTCGCGATCCGCCGAATCCCGATATGCCGATATGATGAAAGATGGTACTACAATGGACGCTTTTCACTTGGTCAGGATTCCAGAATTCGCAATTCCAGAGTGTATGGACTTCTTTCCCACGGGATTCCCGATTTCCCGATGGATAACTTTCCTTTCGGGACTTTCCCCGAATGCTCCGATTGCCGCCACGCGTCCTCCTAAGATGGATGATCCTGATCGCATCTTGCGATTTCGGAGTTTCCACGGCTGAAATACTACGACATATTGTCCCTTCGATCTTCGAAATGCCGATGGGCTTCCGATCTTGTCCACGTGTCCTTCTATGATGGACGACTCAGATTGATTCCGAATTTTCACTATGAAAATTCCCGATCTCATATCATCGTGACTCCCGATTTCACGAACACCGATATCCCGATGGCCACGCCTCTCATCGGGACTTTCAACCTCCTGTTCACAAGGGCTTAACCCTCATGCATCTCTTAACAGATCCAACGGTTGTCGGTTTGTTCTAGCTAAGATCTAACGGCTCAGATCTATCCCACATCGCGCACTCTCCCACTACTTCATGGACGTGGAAAAATCAACGGTCTAGATGTTCTCATGGACCTTGGGGGTCTACCATCCCAATTTCCTCACTATTCACAAAGATAGAGGAAAAGGGGCAAGGTATGAAATGCCCTTGTTTTCTTTTGTCAATCTAACGATCATGAATGACCATGGATCTTCCGACGGGATCTCGTTTGTCGATCGATACTTATCCCTATGCTGCTACTTAAGAATTTTAAGAGGGTCATTCCTCCTCGTACAGGATTGTTAAGACTTGCACATTCAAGTCCTTTTTCCAGGTTCTTGGTAAACTTTTCCAAGGAGGGAATCTATGTGAAGAGATCTATTCCAGGGCATTCTGAGAGACAGATAAGGTGAAACAAATTTTCGAGAATGGACTAGAAGTATGACTTGGTTCAACTTATGCATAATTAAATTCCTTTATCAACATAAGCCATGCATGGTTTTTCTGTTATAAGCATATACAACTACTAGTACTGATCAAAATACCACATAGACATTCTTATAATGAAAACATTCACAGTTTCACAGCTTATGAGCATAATTATCAGAATACATATATTTCAAGTAGCCAGAGGCAAAACACTTATCAGAAATAACACCAGAAGTGAGTGCAACTGCTGAGAGGGGTGCTCGTTTCCACCCAACCGTAGGCTTAGCAACTCCCAACGGATTTACCACTAGCCACCCCTGAGCTGAGACCACGATGCTGTGAGACTGCGTCTTCGTTTGCCAGTGACCAGGAGCAAAGGTTGCAATCCTTCCTCTCTGCTATCACTCACTCTGCGTAATGCTAGAGTTCTCCCCTCATGTCTGCCCCCACAATCGCTTCTACCCCATGCCTTATCCTCTTGCAAGGTTGCGTGTGGCGTGATTACCCTCGCGTTGATCAGGCCTGACGGCTCTATGGATGGGAGGTTCACCTCCCATCCCTCATTAAACCATCTACCTACCATCTTGCGAGACATTTAATTCAGGGCCAGCGAGCCGCTTTTGGTTCTCTGGTCCAGTGGAGTCCAAATAAAGTATTAATTCTCGGTGGAAGTTAATGCCACCTTTTCAGGTGCCTTCCACCGTCATTGTGGTCTCTTTTCTGCACATCCTCTCTCAGCAGTCCTGCAATAAATTCAAAATGTTATTCACATTCATTGACCTTTTCCTCAAGGTCCATTTACATCACATATTCACATTTATGAGTTCGCCATAGTTCTTGGCCACCCCAGTTATATTTACAAGATGGGGGAAATAGGGTGTTACAATTCCCTCCCCCTTAAAAGGAACATCGTCCTCGATGTTCTTATCTACTAAAATGAATGGTATGTACAGAAGTAAACAAAATCGGATATGCCTGTCTCATGGCATCCTCCATTTCCCATGTAGCCTCATCTGGGCCAAAATGTTTCCACTGCACCTTGACCTGTGCGATGCTTCTGCTCCAGAGCGGGGTTTCCTTTTTGTCCAGTATGCATTGGTGTTCTGGTAGAAATTCTCCCTCCAGTTCCACCTGGATCACAGACCAATCAATTATATGATTAGCATCATGTACATATTTCTTCAATAATGAAACATGGAAAACATTATGTGCTTTTACTGTGGGAGGAAGTGCTAGCCGATAG
>ML777508.1:1047942-1087681 GCA_009831015.1 Picea engelmannii
TCGAAGACTAAGCATATACAGTTGAGGTACCACTTCATACGATCCACCTTGGAAGATGGACAATTGAAGCTGGAAAAGATACACACTAGCCAGAATCCTGCAGACATGTTAACAAAGGGAGTAACCAGGGAGAAACTGAGTTCATGCTCAGCTTTAGTTGGTCTTCAAGAATGAATATGAAGATGAGAAATTTTCCAGGTCCAAGAAGGTTCAGAGTCCAGCATATACAGCAGCGGTGGAGTTGTTGAGATCAGTCTCCAAGTGGGAGATTGTTGGTTGTNTCAACCGTGTTTATACCCCATGAAGTATTTACACCCCAGAAGTATATACACTCTTCCATGCGGGGGAGTGAAGAGGGGGGGTACCCCCTTTGCGGGGTCCGGGGGGGCTATCCCCCCGGCTAGGGGGTCTGGGGGCAAGTAGGGGTTCGGGGGTGAAGCCCCCGAAGAAAAAATTACCTTGTAAAAGTATATTGTAATTTCATTGTAAATCTGAACCATTCATTATAAGGTCGCAGATCTAACGATAGAGATTATGTTAGGGTTTTTTTCCCTAGAAGGAAACCCTCTTTTATGAGGGAAATGTATTGCAGCTATGTAGGTTGGTGAGTATTGTATTCTGAGAGAGGAGACTATGAGAGAAGGAAGAGGAAGTTACAACGGGTTTTGCTGTAGGTTTTATCCCTTCATTTTGCTGGATAATAATAAAGAAAGGACCTGGCAATTTCTCTGGTGGACGTAGCCCACACTGGGTGAACCACGTAAATCTGTGTCTCTCTTGTAATGTGTATCTTCTGTGTTTTGTTTCCGCATTTGTTTTATTTTATTGCTCCGCGGGCCTGTTTTTCTAACAAACATTCCAATCAATTACATGATTAGCATCAGGAACATACTTTTTAATAAAATATACATGAAACACATTATGAATGCATATGGATGTTGACAATGAAACCATGTATGCAACAAGACCAATCCTCTCTAGGATTTCAAATTTCCCATAATAACATGTTGTTAGCTTTGAACAATTTCCTAACTTAAGTGAAATATTCCTAGCTTTCACTTTCAAAAACATGTGGTCACCCACCTTAAATTCTTTGTGATTTCTACATTTATCTGCATAAATTTTCTTCCTATCTTGGGAAACCTTTAAGTTCTATTGTATTTTCACCATTTTCTCTTCCATTTCCCTTAGCAAATCTAGCCCAACCATTGGTATGTTTGTAGGGTTGTCCCAACTCACTAGTGTGTTTCACTTTCTTCCATAAAGTTCCTCAAATGGGATCATCTCTAGAGATTCCTGATACCCATTGTTATACACAAACTCAACCAAATTCAAATAATCTTCTCATTTTGATGGTTTATCCATCGCATACATCCTTAGCATATCATTGATCACTTGGATGGCTCTCTGTATTTTTCCATCTGACTATGGATGATAGGTTGTTCTAAAGTTCATATTTTTCCCAAATATTTTAAATAATCCCTTCCAAAACTTTCATGTAAAATTGGGATCCTTGTCAAATACAATTGTCTTGGGCTACCATGAAGCCTGACAATTTATTTCATATAAATATCAAAAATGGTTTCTTCCTTTTGAGTGAGCCTTACTGAAGTAAAATAGGCATCTTTAGTAAGTTTATCCACCACTACTATGATGGAATCATGATGCTTTGTTTTTCTAGGAATCCTAGTGATAAAATCCATAGTTACAACTTCACATTTCCACTTAGGGATGGGAAATGGATGTAGAAACCTAGATGGGTGTCTATGATCAGCCTTTACCTTCTAACATTTCAAAAACTTGGCAATAAAATCAACCACTTATTTCTTGATATCTCGCCAATATTATTGTTTCTTGACAGTTTCAATGGTCTTTTGGTAGCCTGGGTGCCCATCATAAGGCACATTATGCATTTATTTTAATAACATATTTTTCAACTCCTGAGAATATAGTACCTAAAATCTTCCCCTGTAAATGAGGATTTCATCCTCTTTTAACTCAAAATATTCATTGTTTTGCTGCAAAATACCTTGTTGTAGCATTTTCTTTATTTCCACAAAGTGATGATCTAATTTTTTAACCTCTAACATTATGTCTTTCAAATATGTTTTGTACATGTTAATGGATGTAGCATGCATCTCATCCACTCTCCTCCTGAGTGCATCGACCACCTTGTTCTCTTTACCCTTGATATCCTTTGTGTCAAAGTCATACTCACTAAGGAATTCTAACCATCTGCTTTTCCTGACATTTAGATTTAGCTGTCCAAATAAATATTGTAGACCAATGTGGCCTGTCCTCAACTCAAATCTTCTTCCCATGAGCTAGTTCCTCCACATCTTCAAGGCATGCACTATGGATGCCAATTCCAAATCATGAGTAGAATAGTGCCTTTCATGCTCCTTTAATTTCCATGATTTGTAGCAAACCACATGCCCATTCTAACTAAGGACTCTATCGATCTCTTCCTTGCATGCATTAGTGCACACAACGAATTCCTCATTAGGATTAACAATTCTCAAAATTGGTGCACTTGTCAACAAACTCTTCAAGTGTTGGAAACTCCATTTATAATCAGAATTCCACTCAATTCTCACACGTTTATTTTGCAAGGATGTGATTGGGTGTGAAATATTTGAGAAGCCTTCAATAAACCTTCTGTAATACCCTGCAAGTCCCATGAAAGATATCACCTCTATGACATTCGTTGGTGTTGGCCATATTTCAATGGATTGTATCTTCTCCAGGACCACTGCTATCCCTTCCTATGAAATGATATGACCTAAGTAATGAATCTTCCACTGTTAGAATGAGAACTTGTTCAAATTTTCATACAAATGATGTTCTCTCAATACTTGCAGCACCATCCTCAAGTGTTTCTCATGTTCTTCTTTAGAATTTGAGTAAATAAGTATGTCATCCAAAAATACAATGAAAAAATGATCAAAGTATTCTCTGAAAATACCATTCATTAAACACATGAAGAGAGGTGGTGCACTTGACAACCCAAATGGAACTATTGTAAAATCATAATGGACATACCTCATCCTGAAGGTTGTCTTGTTGATGTCTTCCTCTTTAATTATTACTTAATTATAGCCTAATATAAGGTCAATCTTAGAGAATATTTTTTCATCTTTCATTTGGTCAAAGAGATCATCTCTCCTTGGAAAAGTATACTTGTTATTCATTGTTACCTTATTCATCTGCCTGAATTCAATGAAAAGTCTCAATGTTCCATCCTTTTTTTTCACAAATAATACTGGGGCACCCCAAGGTGACACACTTGGTGGTATATACCCCTTCTTCAAAATCTCTTTAAGTTGCATTTGCAATTCTTTCAATTCTGGTGTACTCATCCTAATATAAGGAGTCTTGGATACCAAGCCTGCTCTAGGAATTAGATTTATAGAGAAATCAATATCTCTTTTAGGTGGAAACCCCAATATTTAAATACATCTTTAAACTCCCTTAGAACTGCATAGTCTTCATTATTTGGCACTTTATCCTTAGGTTCCTCCTCCATATGTGTCACAAATACTTGACATCCTTTCCTGAAGATTTTCTTCAGCTACAAGGTTGAAACTTCTCTAATAGTTATAGCCCTTGGAATACCCTATATTATTTTCAAGCTCCCTTCTTCATCCAAGAAGGTAAAATCCTTATTATAACAGTGTAGGACAGCATGATGCATGTCCAACCAATCCATACCAATTAGGAAATCATATGAGTTGAAAGTTATTATGTTCAAATCTACTTTGGTACTCATTCCATTCATGTTCATTGGACATGTCCTAACCATCTCATTGATTTTTCTTTTAGCTCCTATAGCTAGTTTCACCAACCAAGTTTTTCCAAGCTTGTTTCTTGGAAATTAGAATATTCCACCATCTTAGGATCTAGATAACTATGACTAGCTCCAGAATAAATTAAAATAACAATGGGTTGGTTGTTTATATTAACTTCCACTTCAATCATATGTGATTGAAATTCAACTTGCTTGTTATCTAGGGTTGCATAGATCTTAGGTACATTTCTACCCATGTCCTCCACTGTATCAGTTTGTTGTACATTGCGAACAGTGATAACTTTTTCACCTCTATGAGGAAAATATTTGTACATATGATCTCCCTCACAACCCCAACACTTCATTGGTTGTTGCCTTGGTATTTTCCCCATTGGCTCTGTCATTCTGGGCTCCTTGGGAGTTGGTTGTCCCTAAAAATTATTTCTGAAGAATGGTGTCTTGGTCCCCTTCTTCCTCTGCTCCATATTTCCTTTCTTATTGTCTTCCCAATCCTTTTGGTAAGTGGTTCTTCCCCTATGTTAGACATAGAGATACTTAAATCTCCTTATAGTTTCCTCCAATGTATCGGGATCATCATATTGTATCTTATCACTGATAAATGATGGAATCCCACTCAATTACCATTGAATATTAACCTATTCATCCTTGATGAAAACAACATACTTCAATAGCTCTAAAAATATCCTCTCATACTCATCTATGGTCATACTTCCAAGCATGAGTTCAAATAAATCCTTCATTTTCCTAGCATACTAACGTTTGGTTAAGTATTTATTTTGAAAATACCTCTTGAACTCCCTCCAAGTAACCTTTCTCTCATCAATGTGTTGTACTTGCACAAACTGGTCCCGCCACATTGATGATTTTTCTCTGAGTTGGTAGATGGAAATTCTCCCTTCTATGTGTGAAGGGTAATTATGTAACTGAGAGTACTTCCTCGTGCCCAATAGCCAGGTCTCTACATCCTCATCCTTCTTGTGCTCACCATCAAAAGTACGAGGCTTAATATTATTCATTTCTCCTTATAGCTCATCCACCCTAGAACTTCTCTTATTCTTCCTTACATACTTCTCTTAGCTCATGTTGACACTCACTGTTTTTCTTCTCTCATCATGAGACCTTTGTCTCATTGATTTACTTGACTCAGTCTCCTTATCCATACTTTTATCAATTCCATCCAAGATCTGTAGAAACTTGATGTTGAAGCCATATTCTTCCTCCTTGGCTTTCATAAGCCTATCATTGTCAGCTTTATAGCTTTGGATGTCCTTTTGTAAAACTTTTATGGTATTCACCAAATTCATGCTTTCTTCCTTGCCTTCTCCTAGTCCATTTAAATATGTACCCTCATCACCTATATTGTAATACACCCTTCTGACCTCATATTCATAATTGTAAGTTCTTTGTGCATATTCCATGCTTATGATCTATGTGTTGATCCTGTACTAATCAAATTGTTGTTAAATCTGTAAAATGTGTAGGAAACAAGATTTGTTAGATTAATTGATTTATGAAAACCATAAATACTGTGCACATTTTATTCCATAAGTGTATCTAAATCCTTTCTTCTGATTCCTGGTGAATTTAACAGCCTAATTCAAACTTATGGGTAAATATTTGGACTCCTTTGACCAAGAATTTTCCTCCCTTTCTTTCTCATTTTCTTTATTTCAAAGATCGCATTTATACCAATTCTATGTTATATACCCATATTCATCACACGTGCATGTTCTACACATGCAATACCAAGTGCACATACAATGCATCGGTATTCATTATGCACAACTTTTATATCATGCACTAATATTTAGCATGCTCAACTTTTGGGTTTCGTGCATCTTTATCTAGTGCACACAAATTTTGAGTCATGCACCAATATTCCACACAAATTATATCTTTTCTTTGTGTGACACCAACATCCACCATGCACCCTCATGCATTGTTGGGTGCAGGACCATTTTGGGGAAAAGGATATTTTTGGAAAGAAAATCATGAAGTGGGAGAAAGATAGTTGGAAGGAAAAGAAGCACATACGAGGAAATCATGCAAGGAATGCATGCAAGGAAACCTAACTACATTAGGCTTAGGGTTTTGGTAAGATATTTTAATGGTCAATAAGCCAAGAATAAGTATAAATAAGTACCTAGGAGGTCTAGGTCAAGAGAGGATTTTGGGGAATGTGTTTTTGGAGGCTCTAACATGTAAGAGAGGATTGTTTTTGTGTAGCAAGGAGAAAGATTGTAAAATCTGTCATCTTTTTGTAGGATATTGAGATGTAGGAGAGCTAAGAAACTCAATCTTGAGAGTTAGATCACAAGATGTGGAGCCTGGTGTGATCTAGTCATCCTCATAGGGATTGTGGGGCCTGTTAAGATTGTAAGATCAGAGAATGTAATGTGTACAACACCATGATTTTGGAGAAACTATAATAAAAGAGAAAAGCAACCAAATATGTGTGGACGTATCCTAGGAGGGGGTGAACCATGGTAGATCCTGTGTTATGTGACTTGTTTATTGTTATGTCTTTTTTGTTAATGATAAACTCTTAGGTAAAGGTATTGATAAAGTAGTTAGATCGGTTGATTTGCATGAAATGATAAAGAACGAAAGTATATTAAATCTAGATGAATGAGATAATAAATAAATGAAGATCACAAAGTAAAATCCCAGATGCCCACTCATTCCTAGACTCCAATCACTTGAGAATTGCAATCACCCATATAACTATCTCGGGTGAGATTACGCAGTACACTTTGTGTACTGTGTTGCCTTATGGTTTACCAGGAGGGCCGATATTTTTAGAGGGATTTGCTAGAAGCTTGTTTATATCTAAAACTAGGTCATCCTTATAGTAGAAAGGGGATCAAATCCATCCAACAAATGGTTTCGTTGGTGGCTGAAACTGCATGGGATTGAGTGAGTGGGATCTGTGAAAGAATCACGCAGAAAATGGAGGTATAGAAGGGGATGTTTAGACCGTGGAATCCAACGAAGGCAGAGATCAAAAGTTGGTTGAAGACAAAGGAGATAGAGTTTGCACAAAAAGACAACAAAACCCCTAAAATAACACCATGCAAAGATATGGACAAGTACATATTTGGCGACTTGCATGAAGTATTTTTCCATGATTTCCCACATGTTTGCAAGAGTGGATATTGAGGTTGAAATACAACCATGTGACAAATCAGATCAAATAGTTAGAGTGGAATCTTGTGGACATTGTGCAGTTACAACAAGTTGATAACAAATTCATGCGCGCAGTAGATTTCTGGTTAGATAATATTGTTGCAGGATTTATCAGAGAATTTGTAGTAGACACTATGAAGTCTTAAAATAGAGTAGAGAAAGAGTTTCTAAGAGGACCACGAGGAAGGTATATTCGATCGTTGTATACTTCCATAAATATATTACTGTATAGCAAAGGTGTAATGACTTTGGAGTCAGACAACTAAAATTCCCTGCGTGCATGGGGTAAGGGGGGAATCATTGACAAGAGATGAAGAAAAGGAGGAAGAAATGGATAAAGGAAAGAAGGAGAAGGACTTGGACCCAATCATGATGGAGGAATATCATATCAAGAAGATCATGGCAATAGTTGGAAAAATGCATAGTGGAGTTCCCTACCAATATAAGATGAACAATAAGAAGAGGGTCATAGAAGAAAGAGAGGTCTTGGAAAGTGATGAATAAGAGGTAGAGGATCTCTGGGCTGTGGAAAAAATTGAGGAAATCATGCGCACAACATTTGAGAGGAAGACAAGAGGCCCAAGGGTAGGAACAAAAGGAAGAAATCCTATCCATGTCAGTGTCAGTGTGGAACCCATAAACCCATATGCGACTAATACACCAGAAAGAACACCACCATTTAGACAACCTAATTTTAGTGGGAGAAGAATGACAGGAAAAGGATCTAGTCACAATGCATCAACTGGGGGAGCTAGTTCAGGAAACATTAGTCAAGGATATACACCACGCAGAGGTAGTATTCCAATGCAATTTTCAATGGAAGTACATGATCCTACCATTAGGTTACTAGAATATATGGGTGAGGCAACATAACACCCTGAAAAGCACATGTTTATTTGTGCAAATATATGGGAAGAAAAGAAAATCACAGAAGAGGAAACAAAGTTGGCAAAGTAAGCCATCACACTAAGAGACCGTGAACTAGACTAGTACATGAGTATATATGTAAACAGTCCACTAGGGACAATAAGGACATTGGAAGAGGTAAGAAGACTACTGATAAATGATTTCCAGAAGCCCATATCAGAGGATCAATACATGAATGAGATGATAAAAATCAGACAGAAACCATGAGAATCTTTTTGGGAAATTGACCATAGTTCAAATTTTTAAAAGGGAAATTGAGGTATGCCATGACTAACATGAAACATAGGCACTTTTTTGTGAATTATCAGTTACAACATCTGAAATACCCACTCAGACAACATAAATTCCAGACTCAAGAAAAGGCTCTGCAGGAAGCCTTACAAGTAAGCGAAAGCCAGTATCATAAGACAGATCCATCCATAGAGGAACTGAAGGCGGATCTGAAAAATCTAACCTTTTAACTAAATCAAAATCAGGGCAAGGACAAGAGAGAAGTTGGTTGATGTACCACATGTCATACGAAAGGACACAAGAAAAACGAGTGCCCAACATTCGTGCAGTACATGAAACAAGGCTACCAAATCCTTTGCCACCAAGAGGACCATGGTGTGAGATTTGTAAAACACATGGAAATGATCCATATCATTGTCCAATGATTCAGAATTACCATCCAGTACCAAAGAATTCATATTGTGCTTTTTGCAAGTCAATAGGGCACGATGATAAAGATTATAGAACAATGGATCTGATGAGGGAACGAGCTTCAGATACATATAGGGTGGAGGAAGAAATGATGACAGGACACCATGCACCTCAGTTGAATCAAGTACCACCTTAGTATAACATTGTTTCACAAAATTATAACAATGTACAACCGCATTACAACACTGCGCAACCACAATATAACCCCGTGTAATACAATTAGGTACCCCATTATAATACACCACATGGATATCGCGTTGGATACAGAGGTGGAGGACGAGGTCGAGGGGGATTTGGATAAGGAATAGGTCCAGTAGCGTGCCATAATTTCCAACATCCAGGGAATTATGCAAGGGAATGTCCACTTCCACCTACGACATGCATGTATTGTCGCGCAACAGATCATGATATAGAGGAATGCCCAAAACTTTTGGGGAAGATTCAAGAAAAACATAATCAAAACAATCAGAATGTCTAGTGGATATCTTTAGAAGCCTGGGATAATGGAATAAATGTCAACATAGGTACACGTGGAGGAAATAAAACATGAGATGACATAGTAAAACAAGAGCCAGTACAACACCATGGGTGAAGAAGAATATTGATCCACCAAAGAGGTTTGATGTAGGAAAGGAGAAGGAAACCTTCAAGAAGGAAAGACAAGATTTTATCAAGAATAATGTTGCATCTACATCTACCACACAACATACTAAGATGTCCCCGCGTATGAAATTCCATCAACAATGGACCACACCAGTGAAGTACACCCTAGAGACCAAGTAAGTAATATCTGAACTTTTCTGCAATCCTGTGTTCAGTTATTCAAAGATCCATAATTTGTTACAATATTACATAATTTGTTAGATATATGTAACAAAAACACTAAGGGGAAATTAGAACAAAGAACAATCAATCACCTCCACACAAGAAGGAGGACAAGTAGAGAATTTAGATTGAATGCTAATATCAGAGATTTCAACATGGGAGATGTCATATTGTACCTAGGATCTGAAGTAAATGTCTTACCAAAGAATACATGGAAGTGTATGGGAGATCCCACACTAGGATATTCACCTTTCCAATTGAATCTAGAAAACCAAAACAAAGTTTTGCTAATTGGAAGGATTAAGGGTGTGACAGTTGATCTGGATGGAGTGCGCACTAAGGTAGATTTTGAACTAATAGAAATAGTAGATGGCACAACACCTTATCCATCATTTCTTGGGTTGGATTGGGCATTTGATAACCAATCCATAATCAACTTGAAGACAAGGAAAATGACATTTGACTCAGGGGAATACTGGGTCATTGCACCCTTGGACCCATCCAAAGCCGAAATATTTGTGGAACTGACCTATTTGGATTTAGAAGAAATCAACCAGTTGTGCAAAAATACCGTGTTCTCTGAAGATTACATTAATCCAACTGCAAATGAGGTAATCATATGGAGAAGTATCACCTCGTGTGATTCTAATTAATATAAAGGACTGGAGGAGTGGAAACAACACCTACATGAGGTATATACAATAATAGACTATATAGTAAGATGGGTGGGCACAGAAATAAAAAAACCTACCATTTTTCGTGGGATGAATGACTTATAAAAATTCCTAACAAGATACTAAGACGAAGTGTTAGAGAATTAGAGACTCTTAGCCCTAGACATTACACTCAAAGAAACACCTGCAATATGGTGGGGTGCACACAAATAAACAGTTAAGGAATGGTACTAATGTAAGTGATTACTCGGCATTAGATTCAGTGCAGAGATGAAAAGCAATGAGATGCAGAGATATGATGGATAGGGGACACCAACAGAAGGCTTGGAGAAATGCAAAACACTATGGAGGATGAAAAAACTAGAGGAATGGCCTCATCAATTCATCCACATAGTGGAAGTAATTCCAACAAACTGGTACGTAGACCATGAACTACGTAAAAGCACTGCAGAATGGACAACATTACAACAAAATTTTATAGTCACTTTCTCATTTGAACATGAGAAACACAACATGGATTTCACACTCAAACGGATAAGAGGAGTGATATTTTTTTATGAAACAGAGTTTGATCTTATAATAGAGTATCAACAGCAGAACATAAAGACATTTAAGGAACTACTTTCATGCTATCATCTGGAAGAAGAAGCACCAGATGAAGATGACCCGCACAGCATCCATATTACAGAAGTTGAAGGATAAAGAGAGGTGTAAGTTCCATCTATAGAATCAAAAGTTTTTGTTTCACCAATCAAGGTGAATAAAGTTGACATTGGGACAGTTGATAATCCCAAAATGGCCAGCATTGAAGATTATTGGGATGAACAAACAATGGAGAGGATAACAGATTTACTACGTGAGTATAACGACATGTTCCCAACCACGTTTACAAAGATGAAAGGCATAGTAGGATAACTAGGAGAAATGAAGATACCCCTTAAAGCTGAGGCTATATATACTAGAAAGTGACCGTATAGACTGAATCTAATATATAAGCAGAAAGTGGAAGAAGAAATTGACAGAATGTTGGAAGCTAGAATCATAGAACCAATAGAAGAATTAGAATGGATAATCCCTATGGTAGTTTAGGAGAATAAGTAAGGAGGCATAAGGATATGTGTAGATCTAAGGAAGATGAATGATGCTTTCCTACATGACACTTATCCTACCCCTTTTACTAATGAAGTCCTAGAGAATTTGGGAGTTCAGGAAGCATATTAATTCACAGGTGGATTCACAAGATACCACCAAATAAAAATAGCTCCAAAAGATAGGTATAAGACTAACTTTTCCATGGAATGGGGATCCTATCAATACACAGTCATGCCTTTTGGACTGAAAATGCACCAGCAATATTCTCAAGAGTAGTCATAGCTACATTCAAAGAACTCATCCATCGTTTTTTAGATGTGTACCTAGATGATTAGACAATATACAGTTTGTTTAAAGACCATGTAGAGGTGTTAATGATAATGTTGGAAAGACGCAGGCAATGCCAGATATCTCTGAACATTAATAAATGAATATTTGGGACAAATTTTGGAATTTTATTGGGTCATATAGTATGCAATAAGGGTCTAATATTGGATCATGCAAATATTGTAGTAATTGTGAATTTGCCACCACCAAATCAGTGCGAAAGTTGAGAGCCACATTAGGACATACAAGTTATTACAAAAAAATTATAAAAGGGTATGCACAGATCATTGCACCGATGGAGAAACTTCTCAAGAAAAATATCAGATTTCAGTGGGATGAGTACTATCAGCAAGGGTTGGACACCTTGAAAGATAATATGGTCACAACACCTATACTAGTATTCCCAAATTGGGAAAAGGCATTTCATGTGCATGTCGATGCATCAACCATAACACTTGGATCTATTATGGAGAAACTTAGAGTAGGGGAGTTAGACCATCCCATAAAATTTTCTAGAAAAAAACTATCAGAATCAAAACAGAACAATAATACTACAGAAAGAAAAGGCCTGGAAATGGTATGTGCACTGTAGAAGTTCAGGCACTATCTACCTGGCAAACATTTTAATATTTTCACAGACCATTCTTCCCTCAAGTACCTAGTCAAAAAACTAGTGTTGGGGGGGAGAATCTGTAGATGGTTATTTATATTTTAGGAATTTGATTTTGAAGTGATAGTCAAACCAGGGAAGTTGAATGCAGGACCTGATCACCTATCAAGGGTCACCAATAGAGAGGAACCTACAAATTTAGAGGATAACATCCCTGATGCACAATTGTTTTCAGTACAAATAGATGATGAATATTTTTTTGACATAATTGAATACTTGAGTACATGGATTGCGCCACAAGAGTTTAACACCGTGCAAAAGAAAATTTTGGTTGTCATAGTTGCAGACTATCAATTGATTGCAGGACACTTATACAAAATGGGTGCAGACAACATTTTTAGAAGATGTGTATTAGAGCATGAAAGGCCTAGAATTTTAGCATAATCCCATGAGGGAATAGTTGGAGGACATTATGCAGGAAAATATACCATGGAGAAGTTATTCCATGCAGGATTGTGGTGGCCAACAATTCATAGGGATGCAAAGGAATATTGCTAGAGATGTGATGTATGTCAAAGGGTTGGTAAACCAAACAGAAGGGATGAGATGCCCGTAGGACCACAAGTAACCTTTAAGGCATTTGAAAAATGGATTATAGATTTTGTTGTACCAATTCTAGATACATCATTACTATGGCAGAATACTTAACAAAATGGGAAAAATCAGCACCAGTCAAAGATTTCAGTGTGTTGAGGAAAATATATGAATTTGTCTCACTCAAGCATTTTTTAATATTGATTGAATAAGACAAGATATTTAGGAATATTACAAAATGTTTTATAGCCTCAAAATGTATTTCTCAATCCACAAGTATTAATTACAAGGGCTTAGGATGATTTTTTAAATGAAAAGATTGTTGCAAAATATGAAAATTTTATATAATTTTCTAAACATATATAGATTGCATAAAGTAAATGTGGAGATCAAAAGAAAAGGTAACCAAGTCACAGAATAAAAAAAATGAGACAGAATAAAAATCGCTTTATTTCATTCCAAGAAATCAAAAGTATATTTCTCTTTATAAAAATACCTTTGAGGGCATGGATCAAGGTCAAACTTAGATATCCTCGATGAAAACCATACAACTGGACTCTGACAATAAGTAAAAAATGAACTTTAAAATCTGGATTAGCTTGCCACAGACTATTGCCCACTTGACTCTGTACAATATCCTTTATCAGTCATGAAACTCAATTCATAAATAGACAAGTATACATAGACTATCAAAGATAGATCAACACCTATGAAAAAAGCATCCAAATGATATGGTTCAACTTTGAACCTTGTTTTCTACAATAGGAACCTATTTTCAAAAAGAGAATTAGGCCTTTAATGAACTGAAGAATGAATGAAAACTGAACTATCTCAATAAAACTCAAGAGAAAACCTTAGTATTGCTTTCTCCTTCTATTCTCCCTTTGTTCTTCCTTCTCATTTGGCTTTTATGCATTCCAAGTTAGTTGAAGTAGTTCAACTACCTCGTTTAGTTAAGTTAGCTAAAACTTAACTAATTTTAGTTTATGGGAAGTAATAATAATAATAATAATAATTAAGAGTCTTTTTATTAAATGATAACTAAGTAGGTGGGACCCCTTATGACTCTCTTTATTTCTTAACAAAAATAAACACAATTATACAACCAATTAAACACAAGCCTCCTTGTGGCTCCCATAATTATTTCCACAATTTGAAATTTAAATATTAGAAATATTTCAAATTATATCCAAAACATGTAAATATCCACAATATCCAAAAAAATAGTGTGTTGTCCAAAACGTTCTGCAGTCCACTTTCCTCAACAAATCAATTATAAACACATAAATCAAAATCCATATTTTCCACTTTGAGAGGCAAATCTTCTTTTGTCACTGTTGTCCCCTTTTGGACTTTCCTGAATTAGACTTAGGTTGGGTGGAACCTTGAGGCTTAATCTCACTAATAACATGGGAGAAATCGTCCCTCAAGTGCATACGGGAGGACACTGACTTCGCTGAGTCACTTGAAGGAGATGAGAGGGAAGAAACATCTTTATCTTTGTCTTGCACATGGGGAGCCTCAGTTTTGAGTCATTTTCTTGCATGGGAGGACTATACAAGTGAGTGTGCAGGGGAAATCTTAACATTTGGGTTTACAGGTGGAGGAGGCGGAGGAAATGACAAGTTGGGACAACCACGATGGTGGGAGACTTTTGGGTGAGAAATATCCTTCCATCCATCATTCTCGAGAACTTTTGGTTGCAAAGATACATGGGGAGGAACAGGGATACCAGGAACATTTTGGGGTTGGAAGGGAGGCCTCTCTGGTCTAGGTTGAATTATCCCTTGCCCAATCCAATTGAATAACATAGCTTGAAAAAGGTGGTTCAACTCTCGAGGATCTACATCGAAATGAATTGAGAATCTGGGCCTTCTAGGCTCTCTATTCCAATTACCTCTTCCCTTATTGTTTCTTCCATGACTGACTTTGTTGAAGAAACTCATCCTGTATGTAGCAATTTATTAGAAACTATCCCTTAACATACCATACATGAAATTCTCTTTATATGAAACAAAGTTTGGCTCATAAATTAACATAAGACCCATGCAATCTAATCCATAAAAATAATTTAATAATTTCCAAATGAGCAGGGAGTGAAATAGGGTTCATGGGATATTTGGGGGGATTGTAATAAGCAGAAAAGTGATATCATGACAGGGAGTAAGAACATGAGTATTTATCAACAATTCATTAAATAAGTGATTGTGAAAACAATACCAAAATATATCAGTTGCCATCTATCTTGGTGTCATCTTTTACCACTGCCATACAAAGTTTTAATTTATTTTAATGAACAGGGAAGGTAAAAATAAATTTTGGATCATGAGGGGGTTATAATGGGCGAAAAAAGTGATAAAATGAGAGGGAATAATACATATATTGTTCATAAAATATATTAAATCAACCAACAACCATAACTCTGTTCCAATCACAATCCAAAAAAAATCCACTTTCAAGACCAAAATCATTTAATTGTATCTTATTTACATACAGATTGTTTGTTGTCTTTAATAAAAACAATTTAATTTCCCAGAATTCTTCAATTATATCAATTTGTGCATCCTATACAATAACTATTCAAATATCATTTCCAATTCCACGGTAACATCATAACCATTCAAAACATAGTCCTGTATGTTTTAATGTTGATCTTTTCATTTTAAAACAAACATAATATGCACAGTGATTCCAATTATCCATATCCAATGTTCAATTCTTGAAATCAAATAATAATAGACCTAGTACTAACCACCAACAACCACATTTTCAACACTAACTGACATAATCCACTGTCATCAAACAATAATCGGGCCTGATTTAATGACACACATGTCCTTCTTAAATCTGGATAGAACCAAGATCATGTTTGATGAACCAAACATACGCATAGGTCTTCAACAAGATAATCGATACCAATCTCGATTTGACACTAGCATTTAACCAAAAATATGTAGCTCTGAACCTGAGATCTGTATTCATCAAACATATACAGACTTCCTTTCAAAAGAAATGATCGATAAAAGATAGATCCATATGATGCACGAAGAGAATGGAACCAAACCACACACATGTGCCTTTTAAACTTAATTAGAATCATGGTCGTGCTAGGTTTTAACATGGTGATGGATGGAATAACCATGAATCAATCAAAAATAAATTTCTCAGGACTATAGGTAACCCATGTTTTTTTTCATTTCCAACAAATTTATCACAGAGAGGAAACACAAAGAATCGATCGAGAGATGGTATTTGAAGTGAAAGAGCCCATGATCTCTTTATAATTACCTCAGTCATTAAATTGTAACCCCAAAATATTGATAGAACCAAAAGGTGTCCGAGGAGGAATAGAAGCAAGTCGAGCTCAATAGAACCAATTCAAGTTGTTGAGAGTTTGATTAATCTTCGAAAACACAAAGAGACTGTAATCCTTTTACCTCCTGAAATAAGTTACCACCGAGAAGAAACCACAGGTAATCAAGTATATTCTTGGAACAACATAGGGTCATTCTCTTTTGAAAACACCACAGTCTTTTAACTTATAACCCAAAAATATTGAATGTTCCTGAGTAGAAGAAAACAATTCTAACTCAACAAGGCAGGCACAGGAAGATATCTCTTAAACATTTATTGCAGAGAGGTAACGAGGGTTGGTATAGACAAGCAATACTCCTTGAAGACACAGAGAGGTTGTTCTTCTTCCAAACACCAAAGAGGTCCATAAACTTCGAAACAAATTTAAGAGTGAGGCTTAACAACATATGAGTGAGCCACTACAATAGAGATGAGAGGAGTGAACACTTAAAACACTTGTGAAAATAATTCCAAAGAACAACTTGTGGCCATTCAATACATATACATGCTTCCAATTAATATTATGGGAAATACAAATATTGGACTGTGAAATTCTTTCAGCAATAGTTACAGTGAAGAAAAACCATAACAAGGTATAGCTCGTGGCTCGACCAAATATATAAAGAACAATAACACTATCAACAATTGCATTTCAACCTAGAGAACGAATCACAACAATGACCGAGACGAAAAAGGGGAGACAACAACTGATACCCAGACTGGTGGTAAAACCCCACAAAAGTAAAACTCGTAGCTCGTTGCACCATTATCATCATTTTTCACAAAGAATCATCATAAAAACCAAAGATGAACGATATTTCCTTTAATCAATAACCAATGCGTAGACTTTAAAAATCAATAACACCCATTACTTTCCTTCAAAATGCCAACATTCCACAGTAATCACAAAGAACACCATAACAAAACATTTATACCAAGTCAAAAACTCGAGAAAAACATAGAACTCATGCAATAATGAGCCAACCAAATGATTCATAATACAGAGATTCCATCATGGATGAAAATAAATAATCCATACCTAGAAAAATCGCTTGAAGGAAGAGTTGGCATGTGTTTTTCCCTTTCAAAACCTGAAATTGCAGAGCTTCCACAACCAACAGAGCCAAAATGAAACTATGGCTAGGGTGACAAGATCGAGGGTGGTTTGCAGTGATGTGCAGTAAATGCAAGCCGCTTCCTCACCTGTCCCTATTCAATTCAATGTACTTTCGATTCCATTTCAATAACATCTACCATTAAATTCAATACAATAACCATTGCATAGATTCAATGCCATATCCATTGTATAGTGTGCCACCCGAAACACATCAAAACTTTAATAATAACCATATGTTAACATTACCATATGTGCTTTGAATATAACTCTTTAACCAAAATGCATAGTATAATAGCTAGGTCCATCACTTCCTATTTGTAACAATTATATATACATTCAGGGTTTATATATAATCCTTTTTCCATAGCCTCGGGACTTATCCATAGTTTTTTTCCTTTTTGTTTTGAGCTCAAGATTCCATATCATTTAATTATTCCCTTGCATAAAATCATGTGTAAGAACATTAATCAATGTTTAATGTACAACATAACACATGTAAAACAAAATAATCCTTATATCCATAGCATTGTTTGTTGACGGGCATAAGTGAAACACAAGGTCAAATCCGGACCGGGGTTGTCTACTTAACCCAAGCCATTTGGAATGAACTAACCCAACGGGTTTAATGGTTCCATTAGCCAACTAAGTCCTAAAAATAATAAAAGAAATAAACTAACCTAAGGCTATGATTCTAACGATTTATGAATTAATTACAAATGTTGAAATAGAAACATGAATATATACAAATGATTATAAACAGTCTATATACAGTTTGCAAGGTTTACTTGTAATCTTGTGAAATGAATGTCCATAAAAGTGATTCTAACTAAGATAAAGAAAGAACGTAAATCTTTTTTTTTCTTTTTGAATGTTTGAAGATTTTAAAACTAATAAATACTAAGAAAATAAAATTGAAATGATAACATAGAAACAATCAAAGCTAATTAATGCAATCATTGTTTCGTTAATAAATAATTTAATTAAATAAAACACAGACTAACATGTAGCTGATCAGCTAAACTGAGTTTATCTTCTTGTGTTCTTCGAGCTCCTACTTGTATTGCATGTAAGAGAAACTTGTGACAAAAAAATACTAGTACTTCCAGAATAAATTCAAAGAATTTTTTGATGTGTTAGAGTGAGAATATAACAGCAGTGAGATGACTGATTAAAAATCCTATGATCTGATGATAATCAATAACTCATAATGAAAGGAAACTCAATTCAGAATATTAATATTATCAATCATTTAATATCTTAAATAAATTCAATAACAAAAAAATGATAGATTGATCACATATACAGAATGGAATGAAACATTATGGACAACGTTTATAATATTTAACAATATGAAACACCATTTGATGACAAGGCTCCATCTATATCAACCATAAAAATATCTCATAATACAGAGGTAATAGAAGTACACAAATGGAATAAGCATCACACAGGTCTAAAGCCAATGGTGAATTGCTTTCCCATATCAATTCCCAAAATCACATGTCCATATTGTATTCTAGCCAAAAGTTTTCTTTACTACCAAACAAAAACCATTATTTAAACTTGTCTTGGATTAACAACCTCTTATCATGCAAGATAAAGGGTAATCCCAAAAAAAATAGATTGTTTTACAAAAAATAGAATAACAAGAAACACTCCTCTAGGAGTTTGTTTATCAAAATTGATTACTCAACAAAAAAAGAAATTACTAATCTATGTAGTGCATGATCCATGATTACTTCTCCTTGTGAATGGCATCATAACTGTTATTTTCCTGGAAATGACAAAACAAAATTGCATTTTAGAAAACAATACAAACTAACATTCAGAAATAGACTGGCTACAGAATCGTGAGATTCTGTAGCGAGTCTTATATTAACAAAGAAAATCAAAATAAATCTATCTATTTGAATTTTATAACAGAATCAAATCAAAGAAAATCAAAACCATTTTTATCTTTTTAGAGATTAGACAATGAAGGGTCTGATAATTCTGAGTTAATGCTAGAATTGAAATTTCTTGTTTTCTTGATAATCACACTACCAGTTCGTTTGGGCCTTTTACTTGCCCGATCTGCGTTGGACTGAATGGATGCCTTTAAGTCTTGATTTTCTCTTTCAAGCAAGGAATTTTGAGTTGTCAAATGTTTTAATTGTGCCTCTAAATATGGTATGTCTCTGTATTATCGTTCTA
Organism: Picea engelmannii; assembly: GCA_009831015.1. Classification (NCBI taxonomy): domain Eukaryota; kingdom Viridiplantae; phylum Streptophyta; class Pinopsida; order Pinales; family Pinaceae; genus Picea; species Picea engelmannii. The sequence continues at coordinate 1,067,352 of ML777508.1, forward strand.
CCCAGTCAAGACAATTCTCGCAGTGTACAGGTGCTATAACAGGCAGAGGTTGAGTGTACTAAGCAATGGGGGCTTCGGTCTTTCCTGTAGCTTGTTTCAAATCATGGCCTATACCAGTGAATCCATCTTGATTTTTTAGAAACGGAGGTAGTTTAGAAACAAAATCGTATTGTATAGCTTTACTAATGGTTTCATTTTTGAGACACTGGTTATCCACATATTCTCATGAAAGGAATTCATTGATCTCATCATTTTTCAAGTGATCATCGACCTTGATCACTGAGATCGAGCTCAGATGATCCTACTGTCGATTTATCAGACTCCTAGATATTAACCTACCCGGTCTCTTATTCACAAAACTCAAATCTGAGTTACCCTTTTTCTTCTTTTTGTGATTTTTCTTAACAGTTGGGTTGTCATTAAAAACCTGAGTTGGCTCAATAGTAGGAGCAGGGGAAACCTTCTCCTTCAATACACCTATTACTTCCTCTTACGATTTTCTGGGTATGAAATTAACTCGTGGTTTTTTTCCCAAAGGGTTTTGCATAGAAATAGAGTTTGGTTCAGTGGACGCATAGTCTCCACGTGGATCGACACCTTGACTCTCGGTGGTAGGGTTACATGGGCTAGGGTTCATATTTAAATGAAAATTATTTTCAACTGTGTTCTCAGGTAGGGTGAAGCTATTCCGACACAGGAAATATTCCCAAGTGTCCCTAATCTGAGCTAAATGTGATAGCGGAAAAATTCAAATAAGCCCATGGTGGAAGATGCTAGACAGAGGGTTTAAACTCTGTTTCTGATAACACTTAGACATTTTATGCAGGCTCATCAACATATATAAAGGATTATTAGTTTGAACCCTAGGAAAATCATCAACATGTAGATGTGATATAAATACACTAAGCCATACCTACCCTCACAAGTTAAAAAGTGTTTAAGAATTAGAAGCAGGTTGTGCCATATGGGTTTTAAGAGAGTAATAGGTCTACCTTTAGGGAAACATGTCGTTTTCTTAGAGGCCATGAACATACCCCAAGACATGCCTTCTAACTTGGCATTTTTGAACCATTTTTCACCCTCCTATGACATTCCAGTAGTGCATGCTATAGAATCATTGGTTACTTCGAGTTGCAGATCCCCAATTTTGGCTTTAAATCCATCAAATGATCAATGAGAAAAATCTTGTGTGACTACCAAGTTATAACCCTCAAACTTTTGGATGAAAATTTCCTAGCCATGGGCCTATAAATCACCTATGGCATCGTCGTGGGAGAGAAGGGATTGAGAGCCATTAGGTTCAATTCGAACCATGGGAGCCATGGTTGCTATCAATAGACATAGTAAAGGCAAAGATAGGGAGGCTTTGTTTTCCAATAGACAAACAATAGGGAGTGGTCTGTAAAATTGGAAAAGGCTCGATACCTATGAACTTGGGAAGCTATCATTCTTGGTAGTTTGAGCTTTGAATGACAAAGAACTAGAGGACACACAAGCTTTTGAACCACTATGCACAATGAACACTAAACCCAAACCATTATCAACTACCTATTCGAACAATGAATGAGAGTCTTAAATGTATATGAAAATAAAATGATGTGTAATTGTGAGTACATCAATCCTGTACCAGGGCGATATGAAAGTGATATGACTGGTAAGGGCAAGGAGCACATTTCAAATGTTAATTCAAGGTTCTACATGATTAGGAACATCAAATATTAAAATCATATAATCAACCATAGATATGATCAAGTCATATTTCCCATAGTGAATAAAATGGTGGAAATGGATTAATCAATAGGCTTACAAACCTTAAGACTGATAAACATATAGGTCCCCTTGAGGTATAATCTCTTTAGCAAAAGAAACGAAGAAACCACAAACTGCAAAATGATTAACCAAGACAAACTTTTGTTTCAATTTCATGCTTGCAGTCATGAAATTAAACAAAAAAAAAATGAAAATTTAAATGAAATACTCATATAATTGGCTAGCCCAATGAATCTCCTCGAAACCAAAAGACAAAAATGTTTATAAATGTAAGGAGGAGGAATCTACAAAAATATTTTATCCCTTTATGATGACTTTTAATTATGATAAAATTTGACATAATTAGTGGATGCCAACAATGGCGACACGTTGGGCGAAGCAGTTACCTCTGCATCACCAGAAAATTTATATCAGGGGCTTAGATGAAATAAATTTTAGAGACAGTTAATGACGGATCAAGATTTATGATAATAACTCATAAAATAACATAGTCATAGTACTGGATGCATTTCTGTTTAAAATTGTAATCTGGTATCTTTTTTAGATCATTGGTGTAGCGATGTTTATACAGATGACTTTGATACCGTTGACATGGCCACTACTATGAGAAGGCATCCATAGCCTCGAAAAGGATGTCATTTAAACCATTCTAGTACCTCTATCCTATCCAAGAGTCATCCATTCATAATAAAAACATCTTCACGCTTGATCAAATTAAAAGAAATACCCGAGGATCTTCTTAAACCCGACATTGCTTCGTTGCCAGCAGACTGTTCAGTAACCCGACAAAGTTGCCTTGGTATCGTGTGTGCATTTACCCACTGTGAGAAGACTTGTTCAGTGTCCTGACAGGTTTACATACAATTCCCAGACATTATAGTGATTCCAACTCTCTAAAATTTGTTTATAAATTTCTAGAAATTTATGATATTAAGAGAGCGGGGTGATACTGAAGATCTCACAGTCTGGTAATGAAACGATTGATCATTTAAGAATCATTTTTCTGTTCTGATGACTTTCATCATGATTTGGACAATTAGATTTCTTTTAAGAAATCATCTCTAGGATGGGGAAGAACATTGAGTTTTTCTCATTAAAACAGGGACATCATTAGAAGTTTGTTAAGGATAATCGCGTCTTCATGTGATTTTAATGAGAAACCAGAAACAATTATTGAACATAAAATTACTTCCGCTTATCTGAGTTTAGCATTTATTGTTTGGGTGCTTGAAATGTTATCAACTGTTGTTAATGAATAATAATTATGATTCCCTTCAACAAATGAATGGTGATTCAGACATAATTATTTAGAAAACAAATCAAAATCAAGCAAAATCAAAAGAACCAAAATAAAAAATAGAAAAGAAAATTAAAAATAATTACAAGAGGGTGGATCAGAAATCATCAAGCGAAATATCTCTTGAGAGCCTATCCATTCACTGGGAAATTTTCCATCTATCCCTCCAAGTTATGCATACGAAAAGAACTAGGAACCAATTTTTTAGAAATTACAAATGATCCCAGCCACAGGTTTTGGAACTTGGTATGTTCTCCCTTACCCTTGTGCGCTTTGTCCAATTTGAGAACCAAATCCCCAACATCAAAATTCCTATCAGATGTTGAACTTGTATCAAACCATCTCTTCAGAATTTTTTGGTGTTGATCCAGTTTTTGTTTTTCTTGTGTTCTCACCTCTTCTAATTTTAATAAATCATTTATTCAGTTTTCTAGAGGAGGACACTCTTCTTCTTGAACTTTCTACGATAATTGCAGAGAAGGAAGCAAAACATGTGGGGGGAGGATGGATTCTCTTCCATAAATGAGGAATAAAGGAGAATTACCAATGGAGGCTTTTGGGGTTACTCTATCAGCCCAAAGTGCTTTGTATAATGCAGTGTGCCAATTCTTGTGGTTTTCTAAAACTATCCTTTTTATAATCTTGATTAAATACTTATTTGTCGACTCGGCTAGACCGTTCCCTTGAGGGTAGTAGCTGGCAGAATACTTCAGTTTAATCACTTTTTCTAGAGATAAAACATTCATATCTAGGGAACAAAAATACAAAGCATTGTAAAAAACCATACATTCCGGAATTCTGAATCGAGTGATGATACGTGAGTTCAGAAATGACACTGCCTGATTAGTGTTGACCACTTTTAAAGGTAAATATTCATACCATATTGTAAAATAGTTTGTTGCTATGAGAATGTACTTGTTTTGTTGGGAGGAAGGGGGATTGGTTGTTCCTATAATGTCTAGGCCCCATTGCTGAAAAGGTGCATCTACAGTAACAAGTTGCAAAGGAAAAGATTCCTTTTTCACCCGTCCTGTAGCCTTTTGATATATTATACACTTGCGGGACAGTGTATGGGAATATTTAAACACGGTAGGCCAATAGTATCCAACCCTCAGCACTTTGTGGGCAGTGTTATCTCCACCAAAATGACCACTGGAATCACCTGAATGAAGTTCAACCAGCACTTTTTCAGACTCCTCTTTTTCCAAACAACGCAGAAAAACACCATCAAATTTATTTCAAAATAATATATCATTGATCAATTGAAAAGTTGTATATTTAAGCCTAAGTGCTCTTTTTTTGGGGGATCAAGATTGCGGGGAGTAGATCCATGAATTAAATAAAATTTAATGTTCTCATACCAAGAATTGGGTGTAGTTTGTGCACAATTGATCCGTTTTTTGTTATGTTGATTTACAATTGATGTGTTTATTTGACTTTCTAATTCTTCAACTGAATCAGCCACTAATTTACACAGGCCTTGACCTCTAACAATTTGGTCAGGGGTTATTTCAAGATCATATTCATGTAGTAATGTCATCCAATTTTCCCTTTTTTCACCCAACTCTTTCTGTACTAACAGATTTCTTACAGCAGGGTAAGGAACATCAAATTTCATCCTCGATTTCAATAGATAAGACCTGAAGTGTTTCACTGCCTTAAAAATAACATAAGAATGTTGATCTACTGCGGGTTAATTAAGTTCTTCTCCTTTAAAAGAATAGCTCATGAAGTCAATTGGTATCTCATTGCTTGTTGGTCAACTGAGAGGGGGGGTGAATCAGTTGTAACTGTGCTTAAACAGTTATGCCCATTTTAAACTCTTTACAGAACACTCAATGATGATCACAATAATGAAAGGAAGTAAGCAATAGAATATTCAACATAAATCACAAACATGAAATATACAGAGACAGATTTTTCCTGAGGAAACCCATAAAGGGAAAAACCTCTTCTTCTTGATATGATAAGTAGTCTTTATTTTCTGTACATTATCATTCTGAGGAACACCAACTCCCTTTGAGGCTACCACCTCTGTTTTTCATGCTGCAACTTGTTGAGAGCACCAACTCTCTGGTTTTTCTAGAACCCACTAGAAGGAAGCACCAACTCCTTGGTTTCTCTAGCACCCACTAGAAGGAAGAACCAATTCCCTCGTTTCTCTAGCACCCACTAGAAGGAAGCACCAGCTTCTTGATTTTTCTAGAACCCACTAGAAGGAATCATCAACTACATAAGTGTTCCAACACCAACTGGATGGAAGCACCAACTTCCATTCACACAGACACCCACCTGTATAACAAAGAACAATAGTTCTCCCTTGCACCACCCTACCACCCTGGTTTTCCTAGCTGCAACCATATGGAAGCTACAACTCCCTTTGTTTAAGAACCCACTTGAAATTTTGAGGACACCAATCCTCCATAGCACCTCCCTACCACCCTGAAATATTAATCTTTTCCTTTTACAACTTTATCACAATGATACAACATTTATCTATGGATTACCAGTCTCATCATTGTTCTACTACACTCCTCTACTCTGCCTGCATCAGTGTCTCTCTCCTTGCATCTCCTGTGCTTTATGTTCTTCTCTCAAATATGCATTTTTGTTCCTTTCTTATTCTGCACTTCATCTCTTTCACACCGCATGATTCTACCTGCATGATCCACACTCAACATATACTCTATCTCTTCTCTGTTCTATATTTGTATACTCTCTGTGCACCTTCTACATCCTTCATGTGCAATACCTCTGCATGCTCTTCACATCATCACTATTTTTCCCTTAAGGTTATTCACTTCATCTCTTCCTTGCTCCTCCATAGTTCGACAACAGAATCACTTCACTTCTCTGTTCTGCATGCTTTTCTCACATCGACTCCTCTCCTGATCATCATGGAAACTCTTCATCCTCTCTGGCAGTTATGTTCCCCATGAGTTCATCATCAATGGCCATTATGTTGAGGTTCCTTAGCTTCTATTGTAGTCGATATTGTTCTTCTTCTCTCTCAGTTACATCTAGTCAACTATGGCTTCTTAGGCTTCTAAGCCCCTTCCTTTGCGTGACCACCAACGGTGACCAAGCACTTATTCAAAAAGGCTCTACCCTATTTCTGTCTAGTGAGCACTGGATCCATTTCACGATATGACCTTGGGCTATGAGCTTCATGTGACCATGTGATTGCGGGCGTGTCCAAATATGGTTTAGACCAAACTGATTTTCGCCCCACAATTCACCATCACCCTCCACGCATCCTTTCTCCAAAACCATGGTTTCAATTGCGGCCCGCTCATGAAAAATTAAGGCCCGAGCATGTTCTAGCCCCACAATGGATCATGATCGTTGATCTCATGATCTTGATGGTGATCTTGAACGGATGGTTCATATCTATCCTTTCCATTATGCAGACAATATCTCTCCTTCCTCCATCAATGGCTTAGGTTTCCTTCGTGATCCGAGCTCCAGGAGTTTCAACTCTCAAATCCTGTTCCTACTGACTGGATATCTTCCGGAATGGAAGATCTACTGACATCTATCCTATTCAATCGATGGCTCTGCCTTCTTTCCTTTGTCTACATTCAATCCTTGGTCTCGGAGATCAGATGACACATGTCCCTCCAAACCAATGGACAAGATCGATTTCGCGACTTCGCATATCGCGACTTCCTTATATGAGTTTCCTCGAAACTCCCAACTCACGAAACTCCAAAATGATTCATATCAGATCACCAGTCGAGATCTCTTGGTGATTCAACGACCCAGATCATTTCCTGACTTTGCATATCATGAGTTCCTACAACTCTCACCTTTGAATTCTCCATCTCACGAGTCAGTGAAATGTTTATCTCTCGCCATGTGTCCTCTAGATCCAATAATTAATATCTTATCGCGATTTATCATATCGTGATCTCCTACAACTCTCACCTTTTAATTCTCCAGCTCATGAGTCAGAGAAATGCTAATGTCTCGCCACGTTTCCTCTGGATCCAACGACCCAAATCATTTTGCGACTTCACATATCGCAACTTTGAGGATGGATCTTGGCCATTATCCTCTTCACAGATATACTGGATTCAATGGTTTCTAGTCCTTTGCGCTCTGATCCAACAACTCAGATCTAATATCCTCCTCTACATGCTCCTCCTATATGGACTCTGATATGACAACCATCGAGTATTCTGGATTGGTGATCCAACAACCACTATCACTCCTCCTCCTAAGCTTATGCATCCTCCCAATTTGGAATAATTTATAAGTGTCAAAGGTTCTACAACCGTTGATCCTTATGCGAGCCTTGATGTATGGGATCTCATCTACGCATCTCAGAACGCTATCTCTCCTAAGCTTTGGAAAAAATTTCCCTCGGCCTTGGCACACACTTGCGCTCTGTGTGCAACTCTGTGCTATTCCTCCGAAGCTTCTCGAGCTTGCTCTTCTATTTTTTCGTTTTTGTTCTTTCCATGCACACTCGCCAACATTGTTGTCATTATTGCCATCAATGACAAGCACACTCTTCCTGTAAACATGCCAACAATCTCCCCCTTTGGCATTGATGGAAACCCTGAACGACATCACTATTCTTCTTATACCTCCAACTATAGAATCCACACCTTTTCTCCCCCTTTGAAATCAATATCAAAGAAAACAGACTCCCCCTGAGCTATTGCAATACTTTTCAGAGGTATCGGATATTCAACCAACACATACTCCCCCTGATAGGATGGACTATCTTAGGTAGATAATGGGGTCATGCCCAACTTCTGGCGTAGATACTCAAACTGATCTTTTGCAAGTGGTTTAGTTCTTTGGATGGAATATAATGCAAAGAAACAATAGTGTTGATCACCTGTTCTCTCAAGGAGTGATACTTGGTGGGTATATGCTTGGTCTTGGAATGAAATATTGGATTTTGGGACTTGTTCATCTTCAGCTTCAACTGTGTCCTCTATAGTATACTCAATATTGCTCACCTCTCTTACTGGGAATTTTTCATCAACCTTTTCTTGTCATAACTGAATGACTCCCCCTGTCACTCTTCTCTCTCTACTTCTAATTGTCCTCTCCCTTTGTTTATAAAAGGTTAGCTTTCCCTAAAAACATCTCTTCTCTTGTTATCTCTACAGGATGTCATGTATATCATTTTGTACATCCGAGTGTTGTTGCTGCAAATTCCACTATCCTACTAGAACACTGCGCAATTGTAGCTCATATTTTTCGAACAACCCTTGGATCTGCCCATTGATTCTCATAAATCTCTAACCAGATCTATTCATCTTTATCCAAGATGCTTCTTTACTGTACATTGATTTTTCTTCCATGATGCCTACAATCCAAGGCTTTTATGACCATATTCATCACAAGAAAAAACAATAACCATTACGAACACTCTCATACCTCCTTCAATTCATCCATGAAGGTGTCTCTCTTATAAACTTACTTTGAGGTATATGAGTAACTTCTAGATGTCTTCCTTGATCTGATCTTCTAAATATTGTAGTATTGTTGTAATTATTTGAACATGAAGGACCTGATTCATACCTGCTTTCCCTTTTTACAAATGAAGGACCTGTGTCAGACTTGTCTTCACCCTTTACAAATGAAGGACTTGCAATAGGTTTCTTAGGAGTATTGATTTCTTCCTTGTCGTATCCAAGACCGGATTTGTCATTTGGTGATCTCTGACTATCCAAGATCTCATTCAAGGTCATGGAGTTGTTCAGTAAATTGATTTGGGTGTTTGACTTCTCAACCTTCTTTATAAGATTCACAACTTCTGCTTCCAGGTTATGGCATGATTCTTCTTCTACTTCTTCAATGGGATAAATGCTAACAAAACATTCTTTTATTGTATCTGAGTCTTCTTATTTACTTAGGGAGGATTCAATATCAACATTATTATTTGTCCTTATGCCTTTAGCCACCACTTGTCTCGAGTTTACAGACTTTATCTTACAATCTTTCTTTTTCCATGTGCTGGCATTTCTAGCTAAGGGGTTTATCCTTGGATTTGCTTTGTAATTCTTCAGATGGAAGTTTGCAGCTTTGTGGCCAAATTTATGACAGTTATAACATTCGAGCTCATCGTTCAATAGGTCAAAGTAATTGGTGCAATGTTTTCGACTCATTGGTTGTTTAGTTCTATTTTGCAAGGATTGTTTATTTCTTGACTTCCTCAGTTGCATGTCTCTAAACTTAATTTGATAGTTTACAATCTTATGACACAAATTAGAGCAGTAAAAACAGTAACCATGGAAGAAATTTTGGTACCTGAAGGATGGCCTTCTTCTTGGAATTTTTTGATCCATCTTCTGATATCTTTGTTTTTCATCAGCGATCATCTTGTCTTTATTAGCTTCTGGTGGCAGAGTACTCACATGGTCTGATTGTCTGCTGACTTGGAACTTGATCATCTTTACTGGCTCTTTTCTTTCTGGTTGTTTGTTGCTTGAACCACTTACACAGCCTAAACCAGTCTTCAACAAAGGAGATCTTTGTTTGCTCAGAATGTCGTTTAGTTATGTTGAGGCTTTAATGCTTGGAAGATTTTGGAGATACAATGCTTTAAACTTCTCCATCTCTTTTCTGGTTTTTACTACCTCTTCTTCCAAGGCTTCATATCTTGCATTCTTCTCTGATAACTATTGTTTCAAAATTTCCTCTATTTTCTTTGCCTCTTCTAATTCCACTTTTAGCAAGGCAAAGTATTCATCAGTTTTTTCACTGTCTTTCTCTAACTGCATCAGCGATTGTTTTTACTTTTTCTTCTTAAATCCGAGTCTATCAATTTCTTCTAGGGCATTGATTAGTTCTCCTTCCAAGTCAACCACATATTCTTCATCATTGACATCACTTCCTGTGCTTTTATTATCATAATTCTCTTCTGTAACAACCCTAGTTGAATATATGCTTAGGGATTATTAAGTAAAATTAATTAGATAATTAATTGTCCTAATATGGTTTTAATTAAACAATGATTAGCATTAATAATATTTATTAAATATTTATTTATTAATTAATTGTTTATAACTTTTGATTAGTTAATTAATTGATTAATTGATTACATATCACATTCAATGACATGGGTAATAAATTAAGGGGCTTAATAATTTTAATTTATTTAATTAATTTCTTTACATATGCGGGAGGGGATAAGACATTAAAGAAGGGGATAAGACATTAATGAAGGGGATAAGACTTTAAAGAAGGGGATAAGATATTAAAGAAAAAGGGGTAAGGTAATAAAGGAGGGATAAGGAAATGAATGAGGGGGAAGAGAGTCGGTGAAAGGGGGATATGACGAGAAGGAGTCTTACAGGGAGGATTATGATTTTGGGGAAGGGAAGCATTTTGGAGGGGAGACGGTAGTTTTGATTTTTCTTGGATTTTCTAGTTTTGTTGTTGAGTTCAGCAGTCTTTGAGAATCATTGCTGAGGGTTTTGGGCACAGGGGTCAGGATTATTTTTGGTTTCTTGGAGCTAGGGAGCTGGAAATGTTGCTTCTAGCTAGCTGGGAGGTTAGTCGGTTTAGGCAGAGTTGGTCAATGCGTCAGGCTAGGCAAGGCAGGAGCAAGGCAACATGGAAGGGACAACCATATCGACGAGAATTAGCATCAGAAGCAGGTATTTTATTATGAATTGCTGAGTTATTTTCATGTTGTAGATAGATTTTAATTTCTGTAGAATATTTATGCTTATGATGTGAATGAATAATTTACGTATGAGAAGGCATTTATATGTTAATTGTATTAAATTTTGTATTTAATTAAGTATGGTCACTACACATGGTATCAGAGCACTAGTTTAAAATCTGGGGCCATGGGCCTACCTACCCACCCATCCTCTTGACTGAAAGCTATGGTATGTGTCCTGAAAACAACCCTGAAAACCTGCAACCTGGAAACGCTTAATTTAGAGCCCTTAAAGGCCAAAAATAATGCAAAAAAAAATAACACCTAAAACCCTAGAGAATGACAAGAGTGTCTCAGAAACCCTAAGAGAACAACTTAATTAAATCATGAAGAAGAGATAATGTTGCAGGAGAGATATCCTTCCCACCTGAGCCAACTATATGTTAACCCGTCCAAGCCATTTGTTTATCTGTAAGAGTTCTTCCTACAAAACAACAGATCGTAAGCTCGAGCTTCTCCTTAAGCAACACATTAAATTTTAACAACAGCTTTTTCATTATGTATTCATTATGTATAACTATTAAAATCATTCATTCTGGAAAATACTAAGCAATCCACTGCCTTATATAGCCAAAAGGGAAATTAGATAAATAAATATCATATTACTATAGTAAGGATCATCTACTTTATCTATCCACTAAAAGAGTTTTGAGGAATTCAAATCTTAATAAGAATTAGAATAAGGACTCAACTACTTATACATCCACTTGTTAATATCAATTGCATGTAACATATTAAAATTCTTCATCAATGTAGTCTATTTTATTATAACCCCTCATAACTTTTACCGATAATTACTCTAGTCATTATCTGATCGTTTTCTGTCAGAACATTCTTGGGCCATTCTAGGTGTAGTAGAAGTTTATGTTTTTGAACTATCATTCTGTGAAGAAAATAGTGCAACTTTACCTGTACGTATAAGAAGGGTTATAGACAGTTTATATATCAAAGAAATAAAACTGGACATCCATTGAGAGGGATATCCTTTTGTCTCTTCCTTCTTGATTATCATAGTATTCATAGCATGAGTTTACCCCGACCATTTAAATTTCAAAAAGTACTTCACATTAAAAACACCCAAATTCAGCACAAAAACATGAGTCGAGTCACACGATTCAACACATCAGTCACCAAATCCAAGCATCGACCCCTTTCCTTTCCTTTCCACGTATCCCATCTGCACCAGCACAGAGCCAGCTGCACCACACAACGTACAAGCCAAAGGCCAAAGCACCTCATCCAATACATTTCTTTCCACGGGTAGAATGGTTTTCTTACCACAATATCCATCTCGATACATTACTTTTATCTTCCTACCTATGTGTAGCTGGAGAGACAAATGATTGAAATGTTTAAAACAAAAAAAGACTTTACGAATGGAATTTGGTTCAACTACTATCAATGCATATATAAAACAATAAAATATGAGAGAATATTGAAAATAATGTAAATCACAACAACGACACCAATGAGAAATACAAATAATTCTCTTCGGTTCACTAATAGAATTATAATGGAAGTGGGGTTTGATACATCTGTAAGGGGCATCCTATCTCATTTTCAACCACATCCAGCGTGGATGTCCAAAACACTAACGCACAAGGCACCACAGGCAGCATGGATGTCCCAAAACACTAACGCACAGGGCACCACGAGGAGAGATCCCACACGGGTCTCTATTTGTGCCCGATGTCACAAGCACTAGTGCCAAAGACAACTTTGAGCCCTGATCTTGTTTAGCATGTCAACCATACACAAAGCCTAGCGCCAAACCAAAGAGTCTTTTGTGCTCTATGTGTCACCTATACTGTATCAATCTCTCTCGGATCAAAGCCATACTACATATCCAACTATCAAATAATACAACCCAACAGATAACCAAAGCCAAGGGCAGGTGCAAAGCCCTTTACATTTCACATGCCTCATCACACATGTTTAGAATGCACACCATACAGTCAAACCCTATGCAGAAATATCAGAAGCCAGAACACAATCCATAGAACACAGTTGAACCCTACGCAAAAATATCAGAACCCAGAACACAATAGAAATATCAATAGCCAGCACACAAGCGCCAACACCATCACCAGCACCAGGCAACAAAAGACATGAAGGAGGAGTTCAAAAAGGGACGCGAATGAAAATTGTCAAGGTCGCATGTCAGTACACATACCCAACACTCAGCAGAAGCCCACAAGGAACACGACCTGTGCACAACACAAGACAAGGTCGTGCGCGCCACATAGCGCCATGAGGATTGAGCCCAGGGGCCCAATAGTTCATTGCACTATGCACCTGTACAAAAAAAATAAGGATAAAGTTTTAGGGTTTGGGATTTTGATCACATGAAAGCCTAAGATCGAGTCACAAGGGAAACACTCAAACCAAGCGCCGAGGAAGGAACCTGTTAAGGTTAAAAATCATGTACAAAACAACAGAGAAAAAGGATAGGCACCGAGGAAGGAACTTGTTAAGGTTAAAAATCATGTAAAAAACAACAGAGAAAAAGGATAGGCATCGAGGAAGGAAGTTGTTAAGGTTAAAAATCATGTACAAAACAACAGAAAAAAAGGATAGAAAGTTTTTTCAGGAAAATAATCGAACCACATACTCATACAAGTCAAACGCCAAGCTACTGAGGAGCAGAGGGAACGTTCCATGTTCTTGACGTGCCCTCCATTCCTAGAACATGAGTTACTAGGGTCGACCTAGCAGGGAGATGGCTATGGCCGCCGGTCTCATCCTTCACCCTGAACACTTAAAAAAAAAACGAAATGTGAAAAGGAAGAAAGGGTAGGGTTCGAAGAGATAAGGATGAGGAAATTAGGGTTAGGGGATAAGAATGGAGGAGAGGGGGGCACATGGGCCTCATACGAGGACCCACTGCCCGACTCTAGATTTTTATTATTTTTTTTATTTTAGTCATAATGTAAATGTTTTATTTTTTTTAATTATTTTAGTTTATTGTTATTTTATTATTTAATATATATATAATAAACAATTCCGATAGTAGGTAAATTAAATAAATCAGGTTTTATTTCAAATCAGGGATTTAAAATTTAAATTAATTAATTTAAACTGATTATATATATATAAATGTTACAAAAAAAAGGGGGGTGATATGGAGTCTATGGGTTTTGAACCCATGACCACCCACTGCCTAAGCCTTAAGAAACAACCAAACACCAATGCACCATATATGTGCCTTGGAGAAAAAAAGAATATTAATTAAATTAATTGGAAGGATTAAGTAAATTAGTGATTAATTAATTAATACTAATAATAATATTAATTTTCGGGATTAAATTGAAAGTGTTGATTAAGGCGATTGAAACTTAGGATTAAGTTTAGTTTAGATTATTTGTCTTTAATAATTAATAAACATAAGGTTGGAAGTCACCTTAATTAGTTGTAATCAAAAAGTTTAAAGGACTTAGACTAGGACAAGTGGGAGGAGGCTTCATGCGCACTAGGCAGGTAAGTTAGAGGGGTTAGCAAGAGGGGTACAGTGCTAGAATAACTATCGAGCGAGAGGATCAATAGTTTTCTTAGGCGAAGAAATCAAGATTAGATTCTTTAACCCTAACCTAGCCAATCCCCTAAAGAGAGTAATGTCTATTTACAGACAAGTAAAGAAAAACTTACACCTAACCCTGTTTCTAGTTTGAGTAGCACTAATTTGAAACATCCTTGAACTCACCCTGACAACTTTGGTTGATGCAGGTTAAAGTATACAGGATGGTTAGGACTCGAGGGAATCGAGTCAGGGGAGCATCGTCGCAGGCACCGCCAACACCACCAGTGCTGCCACCACCATCGCTCGAACTAGCTCTCATACTACGCTCATTGGAGGCCATAAATGAGACTTTAAAGGGGCGACAACCAACAGGGACCGAAGTGGAACCCCCACCGTCTCGAACGGGTAATCCATAAGTGTCAAGGGATTCAGGGGGAGGACCTCCATCCGAGGACACCACTTGAGAATTCCAGAATATCAAACTTTCAGAGTTTGCCAGGGGTCGCGCCAGTGAACGCGCGGAAGCATGGTTGGAAGGCATGACAAGGTGTTTTTCCTTAAGGGACTATACATCCAACTCAAAGGAGAAGATAGAAATTTTTCAGTTAAGAGACAGCGCCTTGAACTGGTGGGGTAACCTAGAAAGACAACTGCATCTTACCCCGGACACATTATCTTGGGAAATTTTCGAGGAGAGGTTCTGAAGGAAATATATGCCAGCCTATTATGAGGAACAACAAGTAGGAGCGTTTCATGCCTTAGTATAGGGAAACATGAAAGTAGAAGAGTATGAGATCAGGTTTATGGAGTTGGTCAAATATGTTTCGTATATGGATAATGACCAACGACAGGCAGAGCGCTTCGTCTATGGGATAAACCCTAAGATCAAATCTATGGTGCAGATGTGGAAACCGTCTTCAGTAGCAGAAGTAGTGGAAAATGCATGTTATGCGGAAGAACAAATGAACTTGAATGGACGTATGAGGTCAACCTTTCCACATCGTCCTGGATTCGTCGGGAAGGCCCCTAGAACATTTCCCAGGGGAGGGAGCTCAAGGCCACCTCCATATGGTAACAGAGTCGCACCAAGGACAGTAACCGCAGGTATTTCAATGGCAGTGAGTGAAGCATCCCGTTCATCGCCAACGACGTAGACAGGTCCACACCCATCTCGGGGAATAGCTAGTAGGGGCAGCGGTTCCAGGGGAAGGAACTCATTTAAGAGACAATCACATAACAGTGCACAGGTTCAATCTCGTGTTACCTGTTGGGTATGTGGAGGACCCCATTACCAGCGTGAATGCCCAAAGTTACAATCAGGATTCGTGCATAGAGAAGGGAAGGCCCCGATAGGAAGAGAAAGTAGCAGCCACCAGATTTACGCAGCGGTTAATAATCACCAGGCTGAACATCAATCCACAGTGGTGGAGTCATCAACTACACTAAATCATATCAATGTTAAGATTTTATTTGATTCTGGTGTGACAAATAGTTTCATTTCACCATCTACATTATAAAAGAGTGGGTTGCTAGCCTATGAGCACGATGAATTTAAACAATTCAAGATGGCTTCGGGGGGAAAACAAGCAGTAGGACCTAGTGTTGATAATTGTATAGTAGACCTAGGAGTGTGTACTACCAGGTTGAAGGTATACGTCACTTCTCTCGAGGCATATGACCTAATCATTGGAATGGATTGGTTAGCATCTCATCGAGCCTTGGTAGATTGTTTCACAAAGAGGCTGCTTTGTGTCGACGATGAGGGAAGACCAATAGAGATCCAGGGAGTATGGAGAAAGGTGTCATTACGCTTTATCTCAACTACGAAATTTAAGAGACACTTGAGACAAGGGTGTCGATTATATGTAGTGGAAGCAGTGAACAAAAGGAAGGGACCCTCATTGGATCAGTACCCAGTATTATCATAATTTAAGGATGTTTTTCTGAACGAGTTACCAGGGTTACCTCCTGAGAGGGAGCTTGATTTTACTATTGAGCTAAAAATTGGTGCAGAACCAATTTCCAAGACTCCGTATCGGATGCCAATGTCGAAACTTTGTAAGTTGTAAATGTTGTTGAAAGAGTTACTAGACTTAGGGATAATAAGGCCAAGTGTCTCACCTTGGGGTGCACCAGTATTTTTTGTAAAGAAGAAGGATGGATCCTTACGACTGTGTATCGACTATAGGGACTTGAACCATGCTACAGTGAAAAATAGGTACCCAATGCCGCGAATAGATGACCTCTTCGATCAGATGAAAGGAGCGGCGGTATTCTCAAATATCGATTTGTGATCCGGGTATCATCAGTTAAGGATTAAGGAAGGCGATATCCCAAAAGCTGCCTTTCAAACTCGGTTTGGACATTATGAGTTTGTCGTAGTACCTTTCAGATTGACCAATGCGCCAGAAGTATTCATGAGCCTCATGAATGGAATATTTCAGAAGTACTTAGATCGTTTTGTACAAGTCTTTCTAGATGACATCCTCATCTATTCCAAAAACAAAAGAGAACATGAGGAACACTTACGAATGGTGTTGTCTTGCCTAAGAGAGAAGAAATTGTATGGGAATTTTTCGAAGTGTTCCTTCTTCCAGAAAGAGATTCATTATTTAGGTCATATCATTTCCGGCGAAGGAATCTCTATGGATCCAGAAAAGGTAAAGGCCATTATGGAGTGGCCAGTGTCAAAAAATGCCCATGAGGTGAGAAACTTCATGGGGCTAGCTGGTTATTATTGGAGATTTGTGGAGGGGTTCTCAAAAATAGTGAAACCCATCACCACTTTGCAGTGCAAGGGTGTCAGGTATGAATGGACAAGAGAATGTGATAGTGCATTCATCAAGCTTAAGAGGTTACTAACTAGTGCTCCAATTCTACGAGTGTCGGATATGGAAAAGGACTTCACAGTCTACACAGATGCCTCGAAGCAAGGGTTGGGGGCCATGCTAATGCAGGATGGAGGAGTGATAGCTTATGCATCAAGGAAGTTGAAGAAACATGAAGAGCTATACTCGACTCATGATTTAGAGTTGGCAGTTGTAATGCTAGCTCTGAAACTTTGGAGGCACTATCTTGTTGGGAGGAACTTTGAGCTTAAAACAGACCATCAATGTTTAAAACATCTCTTCACTCAAAGAGATCTGAATGCCAGGCAAAGGAGATGGAGTGAGTTTATGAGTGAGTATGATTTTGGTATTTCATACATCAAGGGAAAGGAAAATGTGGTCGCAAATGCCTTGAGTAGGAGACCATGTATCTTCTCCTTGATACCCTTAAAAGTCAATCCGAGGGAACATGTGTTGACACAACTCCAAGGAGACAGTTGGTATTTAGAGGTTACTTCGAACCTCCAGAGTGGGAGGTGATTAGATCCAAAGTATGAATGATATAGTCTGGAAGCAGATAGACTATTAAGATATCAGGGAAGGATGTACATCCCTGAAGATGGGGATATTCGAAGCATCATACTGAAGGAAGCCCATAGAGCACTTTATTGTGCGCATCCGGGTGTGAAGAAGATGTACGCAGACATGAGGAAGCTCTTCTTTTGGGTAGGAATGAAGCGCAATATAGTCCATTTCATTACCAAATGCCTAGAGTGTCAACAAGTGAAAGTCGACCACCATCACCCGACAGGCCTCCTACAACCACATGATGTTCCTATGTCCAAGTGGGAAGTCATTTCTATGGATTTTGTTGTGGGGTTTCTGCTCACATATCATAGACACAATGCCATTCTTGTGATAGTAGATAAGTTAACCAAGAGTGCTCATTTTATTCCAGTTAGAGACACTTACGATGTCACTGACGTGGCATGTGTGTTTGTAAATGATGTTATCCATTTGCATGGGATACCTAAGAAGATCATTTCAGACAGGGACTCCAGATTCACTTCTAGGTTTTGGACAAGTTTGTAGTCAGCGTTAAGGACTCAGTGGAACTTAAGCATAGCTTATCATCCTGAAATAGATGGGAAAACTGAGAGAGTAAATCAAGTCATGGAAGACATGCTTAGGATGTATGTCATGGATAATCAAACCCAGTGAGACAACTACCTACCTTTGGTAGAGTTTGCCTACAATAACAGTTTTCATAGCTCCATCGGAATGCCACCCTACGAAGATCTATATGGAAGGCCATGCAGAATGTCATTGAGTTGGGATAGACTAGAAGACCGAGTAACAGTTGGGCCAGAATTGATTCAAGAGATGGAGGAACAGGTGATTCGGATTAGGCAGAGACTAAAGGAAGCACAGGATAGGCAGAAACGTTATGCGGATGCACATAGGACCGACTGAAGTTATGAAGTGGGAGACCAGGTTTTCATTCATATCAGGCCTAATAAGAGTACCATATGGTTCAGTAAGGGGACAAATTTGTCACCTCGATTTATAGGACCGTTCAGAATCCAAGAGAAAATTGGACCCGTTGCCTATCAACTCGTACTGCCACCCCACTTGCATAAAACTCATAATGTTTTTCATGTATCTGTTTTATGTCATTATGTTGCTAATGAATCCAATAAACTAAATTGGAAGGAATTGCAGGTATCGGACGTGGGAACCCTCACAGTAGAACCATTACACATATTGGACCGTAGAGTCCGACATCTTAGGAACCGTCTGGTAGACCAAGTTAAGGTCCAATGGGACAAGTATAGTCCGGGATCTGCTACTTGGGAAGATGCCGAGACACTACGACGAGACTATCCCTTACTTTTTTTGACCACCTTGAGAATATATTTCTCGAAGGTTGGGTGTATTTAACACCACTTTTGACTTAGACAACCAGGATTACCTGAGGCCTATATACTTTATTTTTCTAGTCACAGTGAAACTATTAAGTGAGACACTTAAACTTTAAAATGTATGAACTTTTATGAATGTTTAAATGTTATTGATGATGATGTATGTAATGCGATCTGTTATGTGAATGTAAGTTTTATGAATGTTTAAATGTTATTGATGATGATGTATGTAATGCGATCTACTATGTGAATGTAGATTTTACGAATGTTTAAATGTTATTGATGATGATGTATATGATGTGACATATTGTGAGAATGTGAATTTAATGAATGTTTAAATGCTATTAGAATGATGTTGGATATGATGCAATCTATTTTGGTAAATGATAATCTTATGAATGGGTGTTGAAATTGAATTATGGGATATTATGAGATCTATTTCTAACTGGAAAACTTTGATGTTAAGTTGTTGATACAAGGATACCAAATAGAAATGATGATTGTATGCAATTACATGATAATAATGCATAGAAATGTATGCATTTGTGTTACAGACTAATCTGCAGGTTATGGGCTATGAAATAGCCAACGTAATGATGATGAAAGTGGATATCATGACCACTAGCCGAGAAACATTATGGTACAAATATTTGTATGTGAAAGTATATTGGTTTGGCTGCATTGCTATGATATGTGGACCAATGCAGGATTTCAGGTGATAAGACTGCCCAAAACCGAATAAACAATGACAAAACTCCCAGCAACACGGTGCCACTGTATATTCCATTGTAGGGTGTGGACCCTAGTTATGATTAGGAGGCGTGGAGGCATTTCCCACCATGTATCCTCTGAAACCTGAAGTCATGGGAGGACGGTGTTAGCTCACGTTCCCCAAGACATGTGATGATGACTGTCAGTTTCCTGCTGGGGAAGCTTGGTCAAGATAGTGACACTTCCGCTTATGGGTTCTACTTGGAGTTAGGTCAATATAGTTGATGCTCCAAGATAGTCCAGCAGAGGAAGGATAGGAATGGAGATGGAAGTAAGTTATGGAGGAAGGATGAGTAGAAATAGTCGAGAAAGTATGGAGATTTGTCTGATGGTGAAATTTAATGTTTTTCCTTCTAAAAAGAAAATGTGTATATATGAATATTCATAATTATGTAACTAAACCACAGTTGTCTAAATAAAATTGTCGAACCGGATAATTGTAATTAAAGGATTTCTCAAACAATTGATTGGTTGTTGTCTTTTATAAAAGACTAGTCTTGTTGATTGGATTGGATGCATACCTAAATTACTAAAG
>ML777508.1:1087731-1110177 GCA_009831015.1 Picea engelmannii
TTGATTGGATTGGATGCATACCTAAATTACTAAAGGATGATAGTTATTGATTATTAGTACATGCATGAGACTTGTATGTACTAGCTACACATGCATTTCTTGTACATGTACACTAGTATGTATGAGTTTTCTTGGCTTACTTAGTAATATTGTCGATTATTTGTTATGAATGTGTGAACCATGTTTCTTTTCCTTTGTACCATGAGATACCTTAACTTCGGGACGAAGTTTTCTGAAGGGTGGGTGTATGTAACAACCCTAGTTGAATATATGCTTAGGGATTATTAAGTAAAATTAATTAGATAATTAATTGTCCTAATATTGTTTTAATTAAACAATGATTAGCATTAATAATATTAATTAAATATTTATTTATTAATTAATTGTTTATAACTTTTGATTAATTAATTAATTAATTAATTGATTACATATCACATTCAATGACATGGGTAATAAATATAATTTTAATTTATTTAATTAATTGCTTTACGTATGCGGGAGGGGATAAGACATTAATGAAGGGGATAAGACTTTAAAGAAGGGGATAAGATATTAAAGAAAGGGGGGTAAGGTAATAAAGGAGGGATAAGTAAATGAATGAGGGGGAAGAGAGTCAGTGAAAAGGGGATATGACGGGGAGGAGTCTTACGGGGAGGATTATCATTTTGGGGAAGGGAAGCATTTTGGAGGGGAGACGGTAGTTCTATTTTTTCTTGGATTTTTTGGTTCGTTGTTGAGTTCAGCAGTCTTTGAGAATCATTGCTGGGGGTTTTGGGCATGGGGGCCAGGATTCCTTTCAAATTCCTAGAGCTAGGGAGTCGGACAGGTTGCTCCTAGCTGGCTGGGAGGTTAGTCGATTTGGGAAGAGTTGGTCAATGCATCAGGCTAGGCAAGGCAACAACAAGGTAGCAGGGAAGGGACAACCATATCAATGGGAATTAGCATCAGAAGAAGGTATTTTATTATGAATTGCTGAGTTATTTTCATGTTGTAGATAGATTTTAATTTCTGCAGAATATTTATGCTTATGATGTGAATGAATAATTTACGTATGAGAAGGCATTTATATGTTAATTGTATCAAAATTTTGTATTTAATTAAGTATGGTCACTACATCTCTGGACATAAGAAAAAAGTCATTAACCTTATCTTCACAAGTAGAGTCACTATCTGTGTCTCCTGAAGAGTCATCATTGTTTACACATAAAAATTTCTTTTTACAAAATCTCTTGGATTTGTACTCCTCTTCACCTTCAGAGTTCCGGTCCTTCCTCTTGTGTGGAAACTTATATGAAAAGTGACCTATCTTTCCACAGTTAAAAAATTTGAAGGGAAACTTGCCTTGGTACTTGCATTATCCTTTCTTTAGTCTTCTCACAATTTTTTCTTCAATTTCATCAGGCTCAGAATCCTCATTCTTATCTGCTCTAAATGATGCTTCTCTAGAGGTGGGTGTGACTTTACCTATCCTCATTTCAGATGCAGTCAACGCTCCTAGAATTTGATCAAAAAGTAGATATTTTAGATCATTAAGTTCTTTTATAGCAGAGACCTTTGTGTTGAACCTATCTGTCAAAGATCTCAAAATTTTATGAACTAACGAGGCTTCCTCAATTTTTTCACCAAGTCTTTTCATTGCATTTACTAGTTCTTAAAATCTCAGAAAGTACTTCCCAACAGTTTCATCCTCTTTCATCTTTAGCTTTTCAAACTATAATCTGTAGGTTTGAAGCTTGGCATCCTTTACCTTCTCATTACCTTCATAACTTCTAATGATTTTGTCCCACATTGCTTTGGCGGATTCTAAGTGCATAACTTTTACAAATTCTTCTTCTGCAAGCCCACTCAGAATAACATTCATAGCCTTAGCATTGAAGCTTAATTCTAGCTTGTCATCCTTAGAATCTAGTACTATTGGCTTTACATAACCAGTCTCTACCACATCCTAGATATCTGCACCTAAAGCCATTATGTAGGTTCTCATCCTAACTTTCCAGAAGCCAAAGTTTTTTCCATTGAACAGGGGGGCCTTATTGGTTTAAGTTCCTCCATGGCTAGTCATGTTTAAGCTCTAGGATCTACCCTTAAATAAAGGGAACTTTCTCTGATACCAATTGTTGGTCAACTAAGAGGGGGGAGTGAATCAGTTGTAACTGTGCTTAAACAGTTATGCCCATTTTAAACTCTTTACATAACACTCAATGGTGATCAGAATAATGCAGGGAAGTAAGCAATAGAATATTCAACATCAATCACACACATGAAATATACAGAGACGGATATTTCCTGAGGAAACCCATAAAGGTAAAAACCTCTTCTTCTTGATATGGTAAATAGACTTTATTTTCTGTACATTATCATTCTTAGGAGCACCAACTCCCTTTGATGCTACCACCTTTGTTTTTCAAGTTGCAACTTGCTGAGAGCACCAACTCTCTGGTTTTTCTAGCACCCACTAGAAGGAAACACCAAATCCCTGGTTTCTCTAGCACCCACTAGAAGGAAGCACCAACTCCTTGGTTTCTCTAGCACCCATTGGAAGGAAGCACCAACTCCCTAGTTTCTATAGCACCCACTATAAGGAAGCACCAACTCCATAAGTGTTCCAGCACCAACTGGATCGAAGCACCAACTTCCAGTCACACAGGCACCAACCTGTATAACAGAGAACAATAGTTCTCCCTTGCACCACTCTGCCACCCTGGTTTTTTTGGCTGCAACTAGATGGAAGCTACAACTCCTTTTCTTCAAGAACCCACTTGAAATTTTGAGCACACCAATCCTCCCTAGAACCTCCTTACCACCCTGAAATATTAATATTTTCCTTTTACAACTTTATCACAGTGATACAACATTTATCTATGGCTTACCAGTCTCATCACTGTTCTACTACACTACTCTGCTCTGCCTACATTAGTGTCTCTCTCCTTGCATCTGTTTCTTTTTCTTTTCTTCTCTCAAATATTCATTTATGTTCCTTTCTTCTTCTGTGATTGAGTTCCTGCACACTGAATGATTCTACCCGCATCATCCACACTCAAAAGCCGCTCCATCTCATCTTTTTTTTGTGTTTTTATACTCTCTATGCACCTTCTGCATCCTTCATGTGCAATACCTCTGCATGCTCTTCACAGCGTCATTGTTCTTCCCTTCAAGTTGTTCACTGTAGCTCTTCCTCGCTCCTCCATAGCTCAACAACAAAATTACCTCACTTCTCTGTTCTGCATGCTTTTCTCACGTCGAGTCCTCTCCTAATCATCATGGAAACTCTTCATATTCTCTAGCAGTTCTGTTCCCCGGGAGTTCATCATCAGTGGCCGTTATGATGAGGTTCCTTAGCTTCTCTGTCATTCACGACAATTCATATTCTTTGTCAGTTACAGCCAGTCAACTATGGCTTCTTAGGCTTCTAAGCCCCTTCCTTCACATGACCATTGGTGGTGACCAAGCGGTTATTCGAAAGGGCGCTACCCTATTTCTGTCTAGTGAGCACTGGATTTGTTTCACGATATGACCTTGGGCTATGAGATTCATGTGACCATGCGATTGAAGCCGTGTCCAAAGATGGTTTAGACCAAACTGATTTTCACCCCGCAATTCACCGCGAGCCTCCACACATCCTTTCTCCAAAACCATGGTTTCAATTGTGGCCCTCTCATGAAAACTTAAGGCCCGAGCATGTTCTGGCCCCGTAATGGATCATGACCATCGATATCATGATCTTTATGGTGCTCTTGAATGGATGGTTTCAGATCTGTCCTCCCAAGTCTGTGGACCAGATCTCTCCTTCCTCCATCAATTACCAAGGTTTCCTTCGTGATCCGGGATCTAGGAGTTTCAACTCTCAAATCCTCTTGCTGTTGACTGGATATCTTTCAGAATGGAAGATCTGATAACATATGTCCTCTTCAATCGAAGGCTCTGTCTTCTTTCCTTTTTCCACACGCAATCCTTGGTCTCAATGATCAGATGAAACATGTCCCTCCAAACCAATGGACGAGATCAATTTCACGACTTTGCATATCGCGAGTTCCTGCTATGAGTTGCCTCGAAACTCCCAAATTGGGAAACTCTGAAATGATTCATATCATATCAATGGTCGATATCTCTCGGTGATCTGACAACCCAAATCATTTTGTGACTTCACATATCGCAAGTTCCTACAACTCTCACCTTTGACTTCTCCAGCTCGTGAGTCAGTGAAATGATGATCTCTCGCCATGTGTCCTCTGGATCTAACGGTTCAGATCTTATTGTGATTTCTCATATCACGAGTTCCTACAACTCTCACCTTTGACTTCTCCAACTCACGAGTCAGTGAAATGCTGATGTCTCACCATGTTTCCTCCAGATCCAACGACCTATATCATTTTGTGACTTTGCATATCGCGAGTTCGAGGATGGCTCTTGGCCATTATCCTCTTCGCAGTTATACTGGATTCAACGGTTTCTAGTCCTTTTCACTTTGATCCAATGGCTGAGGTCTAATATCCTCCTCTACATGCTCCTCCTATCTGGACTCTGATCTGATGGTCATCGGGTATTCGGGATTGTTAATATAACTGCCACTGTCATTCCTCCTCCCGATCTTATGCATCCTCTTGACTTGGAAGAATTTCTAAGTGTCAAAGGTTCTATGAACTTTGATCCTTTTGCGAGCCTTGATGTATGGGATCTTTTTTGCATGTCTTAGAATGCTATCTCTCCTGAGATTTGGAAAAAAATTCCCTCGACCTTGGCACACACTTGCACTCTGCAATATTCCTCCTGAACTTCTCGAGATTTCTCTTCTATGTATTTGTTGTTGTTCTTTCCATGCACACTCACCAACATCGATGCTCTTCTTTCCATCAATGACAAGCACAGTCTGCCTGTAAACATGCCAACATTTCTTTCATTGTTTTTCTATGTAAGCACGACAGTATAGGATCTGTCAGATGCAAAAGTGTATAGTGTGAAATCCTGAGAAAAATCGGGACTCATCAAGGAAGGTGCTTCTATTATGGATTTTCTAATTGAACCGAAATATTGACTTTCTTGTGGTCCCCATCTATAAAAAAACATCCTTTTTAATTAGATTTTGTAGAGGTCTAACCATTTCCTAAAAACTCGAGACAAATCGTCTAACAAAATTAATCTTACCCAAAAAGGATTGCATGACCTTTTTGGAAGAAGGAGGGGGGATTTTAGCAATGGCTTGGGTTCTCTCGAGGTCAATAATAATTCCATCTTTAGATACTATAAACCCAAGAAGTTTCCCTTGTTATACTGCAAAGACTGATTTTTTGGGATTGAGAGATAAGCCGAACTTGTGGCATCATTCTAAGATATCCCTAACGTGAGACAAGTGACCTTTATTGTTTTTGAAAATACTGTGACATCATCAAGATAGACCAAAATTGAATGGTTAATGAGGCCATGGAAATAAATATCCATTTCTCTTTGAAAAGTAGCACCGAAATTTATAAGTCCAAAAGGCATTCTCTTGTAGGCGTAAGTGCCCCACGAGGTACGAAAGGTGATTTTAAGCTGGTCCAAAGGAGACATAAGGGCCTGGTTGTATCCTAGAAAACTATATAATAAAGATAGTCTTTCGGAACCAGATACTTGTTGTAGGATTTGTTCCATTGGAGGAATAGGGTAGTTGTCTTTATCAGATGGTCAATTTAAATTTTGAAAATCGCCACAAAGTCGAATTTCATCACTTTTCTTTCTTACAGGGACTAAGTTAGATACCCATTGAGTATGCCTAACTGGGAAAATTATATTTGTAGTAAGTGATTTATTCAGTTCCTTTTTCACGGTAGGTTCCAATTTAGGATGCATTTTCCTCAATTTCTGTTGAAAAGGCTGAGTCTGGGGTTTCATAGGGATTACATGTTGTATGATGTTTGGGCCGAAATTTTTTAGGTTGTCGTACGTCCAAGGAAATACATCTTTAAATTATTTAAATAATTTTATAAAAGCATATCTTTCTTGTTCAGAACATCCCTTTCCCAAATTAATATTTTGAGGATTATCTCGGGTTCCTAAATTAACAGTTTCATAGAGAAAATAGGAACTATTAGTTTTGCAATTGACTACCCCTCTAAACTTGTCATGCAAGTCATAAAATTTCTCTAATCTCACAACATATTTGGGGATAGAGTTGACCAGCTCACATGTTGATTCAGGAGATCAAGGATCAGATATTACCATGAAGTCTCGGAGATTCTCGTCATGAGTGCCTTCATCAATAACTGCATCCTGGAAGGTGTCTTCCATATGCAGAAATTTGATGATCTATTGATCATCGTCAAATACTCTCCAATTTTTTATGTTATCCGGAATTGATGGCCTGAATAACAATTCAATCGAAAATGTGTTAGGAGAAATACCCTTAGCGGGCAATAATTTAGAAGAAACAATGGATAGTAAATAAACTTCTGAATTACTCATCCTAGGAATGGAATTTATATTAAATGCTAGAAATGTATGCATTAAACCCCATACCTCAGTTTGGTAATTCTTGAGATGTGGTGACAAACAATGTATTTCATTTCTTACATGTTTTACTACTATTTTTGAATCACCAAATACTATCAAATTTTTCACGTCCATGTCTAGTGCTTTCCTAAGTCCCTGCAAAAGTGCTTCGTACTTGGTTGTGTTTTTAGTACATTCAAACTCTAATAGACAATAAATAAAAGTTTTATTACATGTAGGGTCGATGAGAACACAACCAGCACCTGCCCCTTCTTGTGATTTGGATCCATCAAAATATAGGGACCAGATTTGTGTGTCATTAGCAGTATTTTGCATATTTGGTGAAGTTAGTGCCTGAGTATAGGTTGTTACTTCATATTGTTGTTCTAGATCAGTGATAGAGGAAATTTTGGTCATGAAGTTACCAAAAAAGGTATTCATTCCCTGTGTTTCAATTGAATTTGCAGTGGTAACAAAAGGCTCATTTGTATCATTTATATCTGTCATGGTATGCTTAAGGTAACATTCTATGTTTATTCTGATCTTATTGGGTTGTCCATTTTCAGGAAGCCACAAATGAGACCAGACTGTAGAAAAATAACCGCGTAGTTGTTTTGACCAATATCTACTTAAAAACATACCATAAACTTCAAGAATGTCAACAACAATATTATCAATAACTTGATGAACTTTGGGATTGGATGATAATCTAATCAACACATTTTTAAGTTCACTGATCACTTTAACATTCATTCAATCTAGCTGAATGATTTTTAAATCAGAAGGTTTTACTTTTGCATTAATTTTCTGGCATACAGATACAAGCATCACATTTGATGATGCATCGGAGTCAACCATGTAGTTATGTACATTCCTATTAAAAATTTCAAAAGTCAATAAAAAAGGGGGGACATTTTTTCATGCGAAAAAAGCAGAATTCTGTTGATTTTTTATTGTTGTCCCTGAAACAGTTTTATCTAAGTTTCCTACAGTTTTTTCTGATAAGTCCATTTTGTATTGATTTTCATATTTCTTTTTACTTGGGACATTTTTAGTTGTGTTTGATTCAATTTCTGTTGATTTTTTGTTGCTAACATCATTCTTTTTACTGTTTTGAGCAATGCTTTGAAGCATTTTCTGTAAAATAAGAGGAAATTTCAGCAATTCAAAAACATAAATATTTTCCCTTATTTTTTTTAGATCTTCAATTAGATCATACTCTAAAATTGGGGTAGCTAGGATTTGTCTAGTTTTAGTTTTCTTTGGTTGTTTTGAAAACACATTTTTACTTGTTTCAGGTGCATGCTTGTTTTGTGTTTTGTTTCTAGTGTTGTAGGGGTGAACAATTTCAATTTTTTCTTGAAAAATATGGTCCGACAAGTGCCCTAAAACGGGAGGATATGAGTCTTCCTCTTCTGGTACCTTCTCCTCAATTGTATCATCAAAATTTCCGGGCAGAGAGGAATATGAATTGTCATGTGCTTCCAATATCGCTTGCAATTCATACTATAAACTTTCAAAATTTAGACCTTTTGTGGTCGGGTTTGGCCAGTTTGGAGGAAAAGGTTTTCTAAAAGGAGGTTTGAAACTTCCTTTACTTGTAGATGCATCCTTAGTGGACCTTTTCAATTCAACTACCTGATTGGACAGTTTCTGGAAATCTTTCTGCAAGCTATCCAAGTCTAATGTTTCTTGTTGATGTTTAGGTTGAGGAGGCCTAGTGAGAATTTCTATTTTCTTTTTAGAAGATGAATTTGTTTCAGCTTCACTACTTAGATGATATTTTAAGCTCAATATATCTTTCTCAATTTGACTTGCCTCCTCAAAGGATTCTAATGACGTGTTCTTTTTGGACCTTTTAACCCATATGGCTATGTTGTTATGCAGGGCCTTCATATAATATGCAACAATTAAGTTTTCTACGAGCATCGAATCTGCATGGATTTTGTTTTTTAGTGTTAGGAATCTCTGGTTAAAGTCTTTAAATTTTTCTTTAGGTTTCATCTTTAAGATAGAGAGTTCCATTACCAAGACTTCTGGAGATTTATCATCTCCAAATTTTTCCAGAAAGCAAGTTTCAAACTTGTCCCAAGAGACGATGGTCTGAGGATGTTGGGAAAAATACCAAGTTAAGGCATATCCCTCAAAAGTATAAGGAAATAATCTGCACATGACATATTCGTGTTCGACACTCTGGAGTCTAACGACTAGAATAAATTTCTTTATGTGATCCTCAATTGATTGATTCGAATCTAGATCAAATTTTTGCAGGCATTCCTCCATATGTTTAGGTAATGGGTGTTGGGGTCCAGGCACAACCATGACATCTTGATCGATCCATGGTCTGGCAGGATTATTTTGGTTTGCCATGGGATTTGGTGGAGTCAAAGGTTGAGATGGTGCATATGAAGAACTTCCTTCATCTGAGGATTCACCTCCCGAAGAAGGTGGAGAAGAACCAGGTGGGGATGGTGGAATACCAAATCCTCCAGCACCGAGGATAAGTTCTTCATTAGGATTGGTAATATTCTCAGTCCTTATAGTGTTTCTAGGTAGAAGAGTGCCTTGGAGTTGTTCTTGAAGATTTGTAAATTCAATAGGTTGATTGAGTTGTCTACCAGGTTATCTAATACAGGATAAGGCACTTTGAGTTCTCATGAGTGACTGGCGGACAATTTCTTGGACGTCAATCCCTTGAGGGAGTGGTGTCACTAGTTCGATAGGAATATCGGGGTTATTGTTTGAGGTAGTAGTTGTTTCAAGTGTAGCGTTTTTTTTTAGAGAAACTATGTGTTACGACAGGAGAATGGTTGTTTGGAGGGGTGTTCAACCTCCACGTGCCATCAATTAATATCAGGCCCTCATTCTAGTGCCATTTGTTGACGGGTGTAAGTGACACACCGTCAACTAGAAGGATAGATTCAAATCGGGTTTGTCTAATTAACCCAAGCCATTTGGAATGAACTGACCCAACGGGTTTAATGGCTTTGTTAGCCAACTAAGTCCTAAAAATAATAAAAGAAATAAATTAACCTAAAGCTACGATTCTAACGATTTATGTACTAATTACAAATGTTGAAATAGAAACATGAATATATACACATGATTATAAACAGTCTATATACAGTTTGCAAGGTTTACTTGTAATCATGCGAAATGAATGTTCCTAAAAGTGATTCCAACTAAGATAAAGAAATAACATAAATCTTTTTGTTTTCTTTTTTAATGTTTGAAGAATTTAAAACTAATAAATACTAAGCAAATACAATTGAAACGATAACACAGAAATAGTCAAAGCTAATTAATGCAGTCATCATTTTGTTAATAAATAATTTAATTAAATAACACATAGACTAACCTATAATTGATCAGCTAAACTAAGTTTATATTCTTGTGTTGTTCGAGATCCTACTTGTCATGCATGTAAGGGAAACCTGTCACAGAACAATACTAGTACTTCCAGAATAAATTCAAAGAATTTTTTGATGTGTTGGAGTGAGAATATAACAGTAGAAAGATGATTGATTAAAAATCATGTGATCTTATGATAATCAATAACTCAGAACGAAAGGAAACTCAATTCAAATTATTAATATTATAAATCATTTAATATCTGAAATAAATTCAATAACAATCAAATGATAGATTGATCACAGATACAGAATGGAATGACAAATTATGGACATTTTTTATAATATTTAACAATATGAAACACCATATGATGACAAGGCTACAACTAAATGAACCATAATAATATCTCATAATACAGAGGTAATAGAAGAACAAAAATGGAATAAGCATCACACATGTCTAAAGCCAACAGTGAATTGTTTTCCCATATCCATTCCCAAAATCACATCATGTCCATACTGTATTCCATCCAAAATTTCTCTTTACTACCAAAAACCAACCACTATTTAAACTTGTCTAGGATTAACAAACTCTTATCATGCAAGATAAAGGGTAATTCAAAAAAAATGGATTTCTTTACAAAAATAGAATAACAAGAAACACTCTTATAGGAGTTTGTTTATCAAAATTAATTACATAAATTTCACAGTTTTATCAACAAAAAGATAAATTACTAATCTATGCAACGCATGATCCATGATTACTTCTCCTTGTGAATAGCATCATAACTATTATTTTCCTGGAAATGACAAAATGAAATTGCATTTTAGAAAAAAATACAAACTAACATTCATAAAAAAACTGGCTACAGAATCGTGAGATTTTGTAGCTACTCTTATATTAACAAACAAAATCGAAATAAATCTATCTATTTGGCTTTTATAACAGAATCAAATCAAAGCAAATCAAAAACATTTTTACCTTTTTAGAGATTAGACACTGAAGGGTTTGATAATTTTGAGTTAATGAGAGCATTGAAATTTCTTGTGTTCTTGATAATCACACTACCAGTTCATTTGGGCCTTTTACTTACCCGATCTGCGTTGGACTGAATACATGCCTTTAATTCTTGATTTTCTCTTTCAAGCAAGGAATTTTGAGTTGTCAAATGTTTTAACTATGCCTGTAAATATGGTATGTCTCTGTAGTATTGTTCTACCCAATCAAGACAATTCTCACAATGTACACGTGCTATAGCAGACAAAGGTTGAGTGTACTCAGCAATGGGGGCTTCGATCTTTCATGTAGCTTGTTTCAAATCATGGCCTATACCAACGAAGCCATCTTGATTTTTTAGAAATGGGGGTAGTTTAAAAACGAAATCGTATTGTATAGCTTTACTAACGGTTTCATTTTCGAGACAGTGGTTATCGACATCTTCTCGGGAAAGGAATTCATTGATCCCATCATCGGTCAGGTGATCATAGACCTCGATCACTGAGATCGAGCTCAGATGATACTGTTGTCGATTTCTCATACTCCTAGATATTAACCTGTCTGGTCTCTTATTCACAAAACTCAAATCTGAGTTACCGCGTTTCTTATTTTTGTGATTTTTCTTAATAGTTGGTTTTTCATTAAAACCCTGAATCGGCTCAACAGTAGGAGCAAGGGAAACCTTCTCCTTTAATACACCTATTAATTCCTCTAACGATTTTATGGGTATGAAATTAACTCGTGGTTTTTTTCCCAAAGGGTTTTGCATAGAAACAGAGTTTGGTTCAGTGGATGCCCAATCTCCACGTGGATCAACACCTTGAATCTCGTTGGTAGGGTTACATGGACTAGGGTTTGTATTTAAATGAAGAGGTTGTTCAAATTTGTTCTTGGGTAGGGTGAAGTTATTCTAACACAGGAAATCTTCCCAAGTATCCACAATCTGAGATAAATGCGATAGCAACAAAATTTGAATAAGCCCATGGTGGAAGAGGCTAGACAGAGGGTTTAAACTTTGTTTCTGATAACACTTAGAAATTTTATGTAGGCTCATCAACATATATAAAGGCATATTTATCTTCAACCCTAGGAAAATCATCAATAGGAGGATGTGATATAAAAACACTAAGCCATACCTAACCTCACAAGTTATAAATTGTTTAAGAATTAGAAGCAAGTCGTTCCATCTGGGTTTTAAGAGAGTAATAGGTGTACCTTTAGGGCAACATGTCATTTTCTTAGAGACCATGAAAATACCCCAAGGCATGCCTTCTAACTTGGCATTTTTGAACCATTTTTCTCCCTCCTGTGACATTCCAATAGCTCATTCTATATAATCCTCGGTTACTTCAAGTTGCAGATCCCCAATTTTGGCTTTAAAGAAATCAAATGATTGAGAAAAATCATTTGCGACTTCCAAGTTATAACCCTCAAACTTTAGGATGAAAATGTCCCAACCATGGGCCTGTAAATCGCCCCTGGCATCGTCATGGGCGAGAAGGGATTGAGAGCCATTAGGTTCAATTCGAACCATGCTAGCCATGGTTGCTATCAAACAGACAAAGTAAAGGCAATGAGAGGGAGGCTTCATTTTCCAATAGACAAACAATAGGGATTGGTCTGTAAAATGGGAAAAGGCCCGATACCTACGGACTTGGGAAGCTATCATGCTTGGTATTTTGAGCTTTGAATGGAAAATAACCAGAGGATGTGCAGGCTTGTGAACCACTATGTATAATGAACATTAAACCCAAACCATTATCAGTTTCCTATTCAAACAATGAATGAGAGTCTTAAATGTATAGGACAATAGGATGATGTGTAATTGTGAGTACATTAGTCCTGTACCAGGGTGATATGAAAGCGATATGACTGGTAATATCAAGGAGCACATTTCAAATGTTTATCTAAGGTTTTGTGCGATTAGACACATCAAATATTAAAATCATATAATCAACCATAGATGTGATCAAGTCATATTTCCCATAGTGAATAAAATGGTTGCAATGGATTAATCAATAAGCTTACAAAACTTAAGACTGATAAAAATATAGGTCCCATTGAGGTATACTATATTTAGCAAAAGAAATGAAGAAACCACAAACTACAAAATGATTAACCAAAACAAACTTTTGTTTCAATTTCATGCTTACAGTCATGAAAATAAACAAAATAAACGAAAGTTTAAACGAAATCCTCATATAATTGGCTAGCCCAATGAAAATCCTCGAAACCAAAAGACATAAACGTTTGTAAATGTAAGGAGGAGGAAACTACAGAAATATTTTATCCCTTTATGATGACTTTTAATTTTAATAAAATTTGACAGAATTGGTGGCTGCCAACATTGTTTTGTATTGCGAGTGAACATCAACAACATTTATCCACAATGCATCAACCAACCATGTTTTCAAAACAAATGAAACCAAGATTGCATCATCAGATGTAGAAGACTGTGTAAGAATCAATATAACAACAACAAACCTATAAGCGTAACACACCCAACATATCGCCTCTAGTCTACAATGGGGTCCCACCTACTAGTTAATTATTATTATCATAAATAAATAGTAGAGCTTAGCAATCCTTTGCGGGTAGTATTCATCATTGTGATTGTTGAGTCTCAATTTTGACACTTCTAATGTTGTATATTACCCTCTATATGAGCCTATTTTACCTATGCTATGAGTATATACCCGACTGTTTCTTCCATAAATACACTTGATTACCTTGTTCATGTGCATAAGGGGTAAATTATGATTAAGGTATGATTTGTTTAGTTTTATTGAGTTAATTCGATTAAATGCTTGATTATCTATGATCCTAATCACTTTGAATCTTAAGAAGCATAATCTGGTACCCAGTCTATTCTGGTACCAAGGCTCCACCTATTCTAGTACTAGCCTGTGTTAATCCGGTACTAGACATAATTCAGAATTTTTGAATGTTTCTAGAAGAAAATTGGGCTCATGGGTTTTGTCCAAAGTGATGTTTTCATGTGGAAACGTGCATCATAATTCACCCAGTTCTCACGTGTGGACCTCCAACTCAGGGGGAATGTTTCTGCCAAAATTAGCAAAAAACTCAAACTACCAACTTGTGCCTCGATTTCCGTGCATATGGTATCATATGTAGAAATTCTAATACATGGGCTTTGTCCAAAATATGACAAATGGAGTAAGTTGCGGGCCGTTTTTCAAAATTAGAATTGGTTTGGGAGATATGGGTGGGGGACTAACTCGAATCTGCCCAAATTGTTAAAAAACACATATTTTTGGGATTTATCCTAAAATTGTAAAAATTGTTTTCTTAGTTTGGGGATTCGGTTTCATCCATTCCTCCATTGATTTTATGTATAAATAAGACCTAGTGGGTTTGATTAGAGAAAGGAATTATTATTATGTAAGATTGTCTCTTGAAGAAAGAGGAATTGTTATGTTGTAGCGTTGATTCTTGAAGATTGTGGATTGTACCTCTAATTTTCTCAAGTAATGATATAAATTGCAGTTCATGGAATTGATGCATGTTATCAGACATTTCATTCTGTAAGTTTATTTTAAAGCTACCTTGTTGGTACGGCAAGGGCCCACTGACCCAACCAAGGAAAGATTCTATGTATTTATTGTATATGTAATTCTAGTTTGTGTATGGACGAAATCATTTTTGTTTTGATCATAAACATCTAACTTTATTTCTGTTTTTCTTCAGTAAACATTTGAAAAAATACAATAAATATGTGTGACAATTGTGAGTGAGTGAGTGAGCATTTTTGGAGTGCAATATAGATTTCTGGAGTGTAATATGGATTTATGAGTGCAACATAAATTCTTGAGTGAATATTTGCTATCCTTGTATCTGTGTGTAGACAATCATTTGATAGATTTAATGTTGTAGTGTTGTTTCTATCTTTCAAAACTAGGGATAATCAAGACCTCCATCTCTCACCTTACATGTGCCTAAAGTGGAGTGTCTTCCTTCACATGTGATTTCCTCTAGCATTGATTGATGTTTTCCTTTGAGCATATGCAGAGTGTTGGTTGTTTTAATTGCTACAGGGAACAAGATATGAGTTCAACTCTTCATTTCATGAGCCTCTAATGAACATACTTGTTGTGAAATCCCCAAAAATAAAGTATTTTCGAAATTTAAAATTTGTTGGAAAATTATTCCATTTTTGGTAAATTCGAATTTGGAAAATTTTTGCCATTTATGGAAATTACGAATTTCAAATTTGATAATTGTAATTAATTATTATGACTGTTGGGTAGAGATATGATTTGAACCAACTAACTATTTGACTATGACACTTGTATGAAAACAAAATATTTTATATTGATTGCAGGAGGACAAATGGAACAGTCGTGTTAAAATCAATTGGCCATGACTCCATGAGTGGGGAACATGTTGGAACTACCTCTGGGCTGATTGTCACAAGTGGCAAATCATAGATTTGACCATTGGCAGCCCCTGAAAATCAGGGATTTAGAAAGCTGCGAAAATTCCCAAGGGAGGGAAAAAGACCTAGGCAAAAAGATTTTATTGATAAATAGCATATGTGAGGAGGCAGGACGCTGCCAAGTATTCTAGGAAAAGAGACTATTGATTCTCTTTCCTTGATGTTATGAACACTACTAAGTGTGAGGCGAGAGGAATCTACTGGAGTTGAAGGACATTGTTGAGGAGGAGTTTTCCAAGGTCGCCCTCATGGATTCATGGTCAGGCTAGGGGGTGAATAGGACAAGCAATTTGGCTGCCCTATTCTAAGGTTGGGTGGAACTTGGTTGTTCCATTTGTCATTTCGAAAAACTTTATTCAGATATGTCTATCTACCCCTACTCTGTTCAATGTTAATAGAATTATTGATTGATAGAATGCAGTAGTGTAAATCTGGGTGAACAAATCAACTTATACCAGAAAAATGGATCTGTCGCAAATGGGTTGAACTATGGGATAGACCTTATAGGTTTAACTGTAGGTGTCGATCGAAATTGTATCTGCATCATCGTTAAGAATGGAATTTTTAAAGAACATTGTCCAATTGGTGATAAGACTCCCTACCAATTATGTATTGTACATGAATCAGAATAATTATTTCCTGTATATTATGTCGTCTATGAATATGTTCAAAGAGTTGTTTCCTTTTGAAAGAGAAATTGAGGCCTTTATATGTACACCTATATTTTATGCACATAGTCGTTTCATGGTAGGAACAATAAGCTAGTTTTATGTGTGAAGATATATATATATGCTTCTATGTATAGCCTTATTCCTTGAAGTCGGGACGAACTGCCCACGAAATTATGGTTACTGTAGTAAAAATGAAAAGTATAGTGTAACTCTTATAGAATTACTCTATCCCTTTAATAAAGGGTTATTACAACCAGAATATTTTTATCATACACAATCCTCTTAAACGAAAGTGATATTTCAAGCAACCTCAAACGGAATTCGGAAAATCAAACTACCTGCTAGTAATTAGAGAGAACAAATAATATACATTTTGTAGCCATATTTTCTTTACGCTACAGACAAACTCACCACAGTAAAATTGAAGGGGAAAAGCAATGGAAATAAACATAGGTTACAATACAGGATCTTGATATATATAAGCACATGATTTTATTAGTCCTATGAATAAATGTATTGTCAGATCCAGTATTCTGGAAGGGAGAAACCAATCGGTTTTCCCTCTAAGTCGACGGTAAACTATTGGAGTAAAGGTATAACACTACTTTTAACCTCTATTACATAGTAACTAGACTTTTGAGTGCCCTTGCCCTTTATTTAATCTTTGAAGCTATAGCAATAGCGATACAACCATCTTTGAAATCTGATGAACTTCACTGTGATAACCTACATTACAAGTCAGAATCGTATCTATGCCCAGGAAGCTAGGGTATTCGCTCAAGAGAAATAAAGTGGAACTCGAGTACCTTTCTTGTGCAAGGCGTGGTCCAGCACCAACATCATTACAATGCAAATCTGCAAAGGACGAGACATGTTTCTTTTATTAGTGTCAAATCTTAGTTGGGAAAAGGATCTTACAGATAACGAAAGTATTTATATAAAACAAAAAAAAGGGAAAGAAACTTATCTCGCATGGGCATGAAGTGTTGCTATCCATAACCCGAGTCGTCGATACCTAGGGAGGGGAGAAGTGAGCTTAAATGACCTGATGGGTACCCTCGTAGCAAAAAAAAGGCCCCATCACCAGATTTGGTTACCTTCTTATAAAATGCCATCCTCAGGAAAATAGATAAGAAGTAATAACAACACTATAACCTTGCAAAGTAAAAAAAATGAAGAAGAGATCGTGTGATATGCAAGTGTTCAGACAGATTAATACAACATTGAACACATATTTAATTTCTTTATCAAAATCCAGGTCGCGAA
The DNA here is from genome assembly GCA_009831015.1 of Picea engelmannii. Lineage (NCBI taxonomy): Eukaryota > Viridiplantae > Streptophyta > Pinopsida > Pinales > Pinaceae > Picea > Picea engelmannii. Next base: position 1,104,937 of record ML777508.1, read on the forward strand.
TGGGTTTTTCACACATACTGGAAAACAATACTAACAAGATAAAAGAAAAGAAGACAAAGAGAAAAAAAAACAAAAAAACGTCATACCATTATAGTTACAGACTTAATCATTGTTAGTCGTGAATAAGCTTGCAAATAATTAAAAATACGCATTTTACTGGAGGGTAATTACATAATTTCTGAAAGGGGAAACTACAGTTATCAACCAACCAGTGGATTGAGAGGTCTACCAGATGGTAGAATTCCTTGGAAATAAAAACCCAGTATGGCCAGGACCGCCAAAACATAGATAATCCTTATAAAACTTGGAATAATTCCTCCCCCTGTTGCCGAACAAAGTATAACACACAGGATATAGTGTGGTTTTTTTTCCTTTTACCCTACAAGACCTCCTTTTTCTTATTGTTTCCTTACTAAGGTATCAGCCACGGACTTAGGGGAGAACAAGGGTAACCCCTATGAGTAACAAGAATGATTTATACACATTTACCCATATATATTTCCATATTTGGGTCATTATAAGTCGGGACGAAGAAGAAACTTGAAGAAGGCCTTAAAGAAGATAAATGGTTGAGTAAATTAGTAGAGCAACTTTGTTACCTGCTTGATGGGAGTTGGCCAATCCATTCCTGGTTACCATTCCCACCACCACCAGAATGGCCTTGCCCACAGTGCATACACCAAACTAGGACCCTTACAGTCATCAGTGGATAAATATCATAGATTGTCTTAGGCATAAAGGAGAACATAACCGTGTTCAATAACTAGAACCTAGAATAGTAGAATCCTATCAGAGCATCAACTGGTCATATCGTTCCATCAGGTAACGTCTTTCCGAACCATCGACATGTTTCAATGGAAGGACGATAACATGTAGAGTCTCTCGAAAGGGCTTGATAATGGAATAGTAGGACATTGAAAACCCTAGTAATAACCTTAATTATTCGTATAAATGTCAAAGGTACGAAGGACGAGGGAGACATGTGATGAGGACCAAGTTGGCATTACTAGAATGGACGAAATTGCCAGATGAGGTTTTCAAAAGTTGCACACATAGAACTACCATTAAATAATAGGTACAAAGACTTATTTACCTTCTCACAGTCGACTGGTGTTTCACATCAAGAAATGGAGAATCAAGTTTATCCTTCAAGTCCTGAAGAAGTGGAAGACTTGTACACCCCAAATGTATTTTATTTTTACCACAAACCTATCATTTGGGAAGGCTCACTGGAGTATTTTCTAGTTAAGACAAAGATCGTTAAAAGGATTCGTTACTCAACCTCTATTAAGGAACATGCTCGGAGTCAAAACTAAGTCTCTTAGTTACCGCTGTGGGATAGGCTCGAACCTTGGTCTTATATGCATATCGGGTGAGTTAAATTTACAAAGTGGAAAATTAGAGTAGTCTGATGTATAAACATAGGAAAACCCTTAATTAAAGAAATATTTTTGGATTGTAATTTCTAAGTCTTTCGCTATGTGGTCACTATGTACATGGGAATAGGTTGACATCAAATAAATTGTTGAGACATTAGTGGTTTACCTTGGCAAACCTCCTCACCATAGCAAGTTAAATTGGTATAGGAGTTTAAGTTATTCCATCAATGCAGTAATGTGATTTTTTTATTTTTATTTTTATGGAAAATTTGGGGAGATTTGGGTTTATTACATATGGTATCAGAGAAAAAGTTACAACACTAGGCCTGAACAGGGCCACATTAGTTTCTTAGTATATATTTTGATTTATGTAAAACTAATAAACCTTATGGTTACAGACAGAAAGCCCTTTCTGTTTTGTGTTAATTATGGCAGCTCAGGACGATGCAGAAATCAGGATGGAAGGAAATCCATAGCAAAGACCTCATGGATATCCAACGCAAAATAGTGACAGAATCTCTCCTACAGAAGTACTGGAAACAATGAGGAATCTTATTGTTGAGCTATAGGTTTTCAAAGCAGATAATGAGAAATTGAAAAAAGCACAGCAAGAACAACAAGAGATAAATGAAGTCCTGCTGTGTAGTATAGTGACCAAGAAAATCCCAAAAGATGATAACCATGATGAATAGGTTAGTAAAAGGGCCTCCAAGAAATCAGAGATGAAAACAGAAAAAGGAGACAGTTCGTCTGAAGGAACACCTTCAACTGAAGACAAAACTAAAACAGACAGAAAAATAAAACAAGTAGACCAGCTTGAAGGAGAATTTAAAAAGATTAAGCCAGTTACCTTTGATGGAGAATCCAAGACAGGAGAAGAAGTTGAGGCATGGTTGTTGGACATCAAAAACTACTTCCATATCTACAACTATTTCAGCAATATGAAGGTCAAATGGCCATCTACAATCTGAAAGGGAAGGCCAACATTTGGTGGCAAGGCCTGAAATTGGCCAAGGGCCTAAAGGAGAAACAGTTGGAATGGTCTAACTTTAAGAAGTATTTCAAGAAAAAATACCTTTCTGAAATCTATTATGAAAGGAAGAAGAAAGAATTTTACGAGTTACGACTTGGACAGATGACGATGGATGACCTTATAAAAAAAAATTTGGAACTACTAAGGTTCGCACCGTACATCTGGGAGGATAAGGTAAAAATCCAACGATTCTTAAGTTGTTTACCACAGTCCTAGAGGGACAGAATTGAGTTTGACAACCCAAAGTCCTTGAGTGAAGTATTTAGGAAAGCATGAATGTGCTATGACCAGTATAAACAGCGGGTAGATTTTCCCAAATCCTTGAAGGATAAGAAACAAGATCGAATGAACCAGCAGAAGAAGGGATACCGGCCAACTCCTTATCAGAATGTAGCAAAAAGCTTTCCAAGAAAGGATTTTCACTCCAATCATTCGAATACGCAAGGCAGCGGTAAACTGATAAATCTGGGAATGAAGAAGTTTGGAGATAGCTCCCGCGAGCCATTAAAGTGTTGGGAATGTGGGGAACCTCATCTAAGGAGGAACTGTCCACGTTTAATTTCAACAAACAGAACTATTGTTCATAATTTGCAGGAAGCCTCGACGGTGGGAGACGTGAGAAGAAGCCTATATCGGATAAATGCATCCATAGATGGTTGACAAGTTGACCACCAGTTCTCGGTGGTAGAAATTGAAGGTAAAATCAATAACACTCAAATTTATGTTTTAATTGACCCTGGAGCTACGTTAAGTTATATTACCCCTGATATAGTAGAGTCAAAAAAACTTAAGAAACTGAAGCACTCAAAATCATGGCTTGTACAACTAGAAACAAGTACTAAAAGGAAAGTAGTTGACTTTATTTCTGATTTTGAGTTCAGCTCAGATGGTCAAAATATAAGAACAAATCTGAACATCCTACCACTAGGATCTTACGATATGATTATCGGGATGGATTGGTTGGAACAACACAAAGTAGTACTAGATTGTTATACAAAGATACTTAGCTATAAAGATGATGTTAGCACTGCTAGAACAACCCAAGGTATATCAAAACCTGTATCAGTTAGACAAGTTTCAATGATGCAACTCAAGAAATGTATGAGAAAGGGATGTCAATTTTATGCCATCCATGTAATGAATCTGTTAGAAAAGGAAGATAAGCCAAAGTTAGAAGAATTTGTTGTCCTACATGAATTCAGAGACATGTTTGTGGATGAGATACCAGAATTACCTCCTAGAAGGGAAATAGACTTCTCCATAGACCTACTACCCGGTTCAACCCCTATCTCAAAAGAACCTTACCGAATGAGTCTACCATAACTAACAGAATTAAAAATACAATTACAGGAATTGTGGGCAAAGAGTATATCAGACCGAGTGTTTCACCATGGGGGCCACCAGTCCTCTTTGTGAAAAAGAAAGATGGTACTCTAAGACTATGTATCGATTATAGACAACTGAACAAAATGACTATTAAGAACAAATACCTCTTACCAAGGATAAATGATTTTTTTGATCAAGTAGGTGGGGCCAAGATCTTTTCAAAGTTGGATTTATGATCTGGTTATCATCAAGTTAGGATAAAAGATGAGGACATAAGAAAAACAACTTTTTGGAAAAGATATGGACACTACGAATTCATAGTCATACCTTTCAGACTCACTAACGCACCAGCCACATTTATTTTCCTGATGAACAATATTTTCAATCAGTACTTAGACAAGTTCGTGGTAGTATTTATCAATGATATTCTAGTCTATTCAAAAATGGAGGAAGAACATGATGAACACTTAAGGATAGTTCTGCAAACGTTGAGGAAACACAAACTATATGACAAATTTGACAAGTGTGACTTTTATCAAAAAGAAATACAATATCTAGGACATATAATTTCAGCAGAAGGCATTGTTGTAGACCCGGAGAAGATAAAATCCATTATGGAATGACCGGCACCTAAGGATGTAGCAGATATTCGGTCATTCATGGGAATCACCGGATATTACCGCAGATTTATAGAAGGGTTTTCCAACATAGCCTACCCTATCATGTCATTACAAAAGAAAGGGACCAAGTTTAACTGGTCAGAGAAGTGTCAAGACAGTTTTAACAAACTGAAGGAATTATTGACAACTTCACCCATATTGAAGGTAGCCGACCCAGATAAAGAGTTCACCATATGTGTTGATGCAAGTAAATAAGGACTAGGTGGTGTCCTAACTCAGGAAGGACACATTATTTGTTATGACTCCCAGAAATTAAAAGAACACGAGCGAAATTATGTCACTCATGACTTAGAATTGGCAGCAGTAATTCACGCCTTAAAAATGTGGCGACACTACATAATGGGAAGACAATTTCTACTATTGACGGATAATAGCGGGGTGAAATATCTGTTTAGCCAACCAGATCTTAATGAAAGACAAGCAAGATGGCTAGCCTTCTTGAGAGAATTCGACTTCGAGGTCAGACATATCAAGGGTAAGGAAAATAAAGTAGTAGACGCTTTAAGCAGAAGAGTCCATGCGTTATTTGAGATAAATATCAGCAAGGCAGAAAGTGATCTAGAACAAAGAATAAGGATGGAAAGTATTAACGATGGAAATTACACTAAGATAATGGAAAAATTAAAAAAAAGTACCGCAAACTCAGATAAACCAGATCTAAGTATCGACAAGAAGGTGTTAACTCCCAAAGTAAAACCGTCTTTTCGGTTGAACTTTGTAGAGGATATCCTAAGCTATTGGTTGCATGCTCAACTAATTTTCTGTTTTCATAGTTCAATAAAATTCTTGATACATGGTTTATTCAAAAGGTGCAAAAGAGCGA
>ML777508.1:1118627-1130595 GCA_009831015.1 Picea engelmannii
AGTATAGTGTAACTGTTATAGCATTATTGTATCTCTTTAATAAAGGGTTATTACAACCAGAATATTTTTATCATACACAATCCTCTGAAACGAAACTGATATTTCAAGCAACCTCAAATGGAATTCGGAAAATCAAACTACCTACTAGTAATTAAAGAGAACAAATAATATACATTTTGTAGCCATAATTTATTTACGTTACAGACAAACTCACCACAATAAAATTGAAGGGGCAAAGCAATGGAAATAAACATAGGTTACAATACAAGATCTTGATATATATAAGCACATGATTTTATTAGTCCTAAGAATAAATGTATAGTCAGATCCAGTATTCTGGAAGGGAGAAACCAATTGGTTTTCCCTCTAAGTCGACGGTAAACTCTTGGAGTGAAGGTATAGCCCTACTTTTAACCTCTATTACACAGTAACTTGACTTTTGAGTGCCCTTGCCCTTTATTTAATCTATGAAGCTATAACAATAGAGATACAACCATCTTTGAAATCTGATGAACTTCACTGTGATAACCTACATTACAAGTCAGAATCGTATCTATGCCCAGGAAGCTAGGGTATTCACTCAAGAGGAATAAAGTGGAACCCGAGTACCTTTCTTGTGCAAGGCATGGTCCAACGCCAACATCATAAACCTATAAATCTGCAAAGGACAAGACGTGTTTCTTTTATTAGTGTCAAATCTTAGTTGGGAAAAGGATCTTACGGATAACGAAATTATTTTTGTAAAACAAAAAAAAAGGGAAAGAAACTTATCTCGCATGGGCATGAAGTGTTGCCATCCATAAACTGAGTCGTCGATACCCTCGAAGGGGAGAAGTGAGCTTAAATGACCTTATGGGTACCCTCGCAGCAAAAAATAGGGCCCCATCATCAGATTTGGTTACCTTCTTATAAAACGCCATTCTCAGGAAAATAGATAAGAAGTAATAACAACACTATAACCTTGCAAAGTCAAAAAACTGAACAAGAGACCGCGTGATATGCAAGTCTTCAGACAGATTAATACAACAATGAACACATATTTAATTTCTTTATCAAAAGCTAGGTCGTGAATGGGTTTTTCACACATACTAGAAAACAGTACTAACGGGATAAAAGGAAAGAAGACAAAGAGCAAAATAAAAATAAAAATCATACCATTATAGTTACAGACTTAATCAATGTTTGTCGTGAATAAGCTTGCAAATAATTAAATATACACATTTTACTGGAGGGTAATTACATACTTTCTGAAAGGGGAAACTACAGTTATCAACCACCCAGTGGATTGGGAGGTCTACCAGATGGTAGAATTCCTTGGAAATAAAAACCCAGTATGGCCAGGACCGCTGAAACATAGAGAATCCTTATAAAACTCGGAAGAATTCCTCCCCCTGTCACCGAACAAAGTACAACACACAAGCTATAGTGTGGTTTTTTTTCCTTTTACCCTACAGGACCTCCTTTTTCTTATCGCCACCTTACTAAGGTATTAGTCATGGACTTAGAGGAGAACAAGGGTAACCCCTACGAGTAACAAGAATTCTTTATACGCGTTTACCCGTATATATTGCCAGAGCTGGGTTATTATAAGTCAAGACGAAGAAGCAACTTGCAGAAGACATTAAATAAGATAAATGGTTGAGTAAATTAGTAGAGAAACTTTGTTACTTGTTCTATGGGAGTCGGTCAGTTCATTCCTGGTTACGGTTCCCACCACCACTAGAAAGGCCCTGCCCATAATGCATACACGAAACCATGACCCTTATAGTCATCAGTGGAGAAATATCATAGATTGTCTTATGCCTAAAGGAGAACATAATCGTGTTCAATAACCAGAACCTAGGATAGTAAAAGCCTATCAGAGCGACAACTGGTCATATCGTTCCACCGGGTAACATCTTTCTGAACCATCGACATGTTTCAATGGAAGGACGATAACACGCAGAGTCTCTCGAAAGGGCTCGATAATGGAACAATAGGACATTGAAAACCCTAGTAAGAACCTTAATTACTCGGATAAATGCTAAAGGTACAAAGGATGAGGGAGACATGTGATGAGGACCAAGTTGGCATTACCAGAATGGATGAAATTTCCAGGTGAGGGTTTTGAAAGTTGCACACATAGAACTACCATTAAATGATAGGTACGAAGCCTTATTTACCTTCAGACAGTCGATTGGCGTTTCACATCAAGAAACAACAAATCAATTTTATCCTTCAAGTCCCGAACAAGTGGAATACTTGTACACCCCAAATGTATTTTGTTTTTACCACAAACCTATCATTTGGGAAGGCTCACTGGAGTATTGTCTAGTTAAGACGAAGATCATTAAAAGGATATGTTACTCAACCTCTGTTAAGGAACAGGCTCAGAGTCAAAACTAAGTCTCTTAGTTACCGCTGTGGGATAGGCTCAAACCCTAGTCTTATATGCATATCGGGTGAGTTAAATTTACAAAGTGGAAAATCAAAGTAGTCTGATGTATAAACATAGGAAAACCCTTAATTAAAGAAAGATTTTTGGATTTTAATTTCTAAGTCTTTTGCTATGTGGGCACTATGTACATGGGAATAGGTTGACATCAAATAAATTATTGAGACCTTAGTGGTTTACCTTGGCAAACCTCCTAACCATAGAAAGTTAAATTGGTATAGGAGTTTAAGTTATTCCATCAATGCAATAATGGGATTTTTTTTTTTAATGGCAAATTTGGGGAGATTTGGGTTTATTACACATGTTATCTAAGCAAGAACCTTTTGATTCACTGTTTGCTTGAGAATTTTTGTTATCTTATTTCCCTTCTAAGTTTGGAGTTGTATTGTTGAAGTGTGCCTAGATTTGATTACTAGTTGTTGTTAAGAGTAGTAACTATAGATAACTAATTCAAAGTCCATCTTTCCACTTCATGAGCTTGTAAATGGGAAAGGAAATATCTGTGCAAAATCTTTTGAGTGCATGATTGCAAGTTTTTCTTTATAATTTCTAAATTGTGTGAAGAGTATTATCTTTGAAAACATAGTGTTTTGTTATTGTTGATTTTCTTATCCAAGCTATACTAAACATACATAGGAACCTATCTGTTATCGGCACATATATTGCATCAACTCTACTGATTACGAATCCCGGTTGATAATTTATTTTTGGTAATATATTATGCAAATAATTGCACCAACATTTTAGAGCCTTTTCAATTGAGTGTTTGCTTGAGAATTTTACGATGAGCTTTATCTTTTGTTATTGTTGAAGTGTGCCCAGATTTGCTTGTTATTTTTTGTTAAGGATATTAGCTACAAATAACATATTCAAAGTCCATCTTTCGACTTCATGAGCTTGTAAATGGACAAGTCATTATCTGAGCAAAATCTTTGAGTGCATGATTGCAATTTTTGCTTTCTAATTTATGAATTGTGTGAAGAGTGTTATCTTTGAAAACATAGTATTTTGTTATTGAATGTTTCTTCTTTTAGCTAAAATCATCAGACATAGGAACCTAACTGTTATCATCACATATAGTGCATCAACTCTATTGATTACGAATCCTGGTTGATAATTTATGTTTGGTAATATATTATGCAAATAATTGCACCAACAACGATTTTAATCGTCAACAAACTGACGACTCCAAAAGGAAATATGTTTCTAACAGATTAAGAGCTTGGATTTTCTGGTTACACAGAGCATGTAAACATTATATCAATAAGATAGACATCAAAATCAATATGTGACAAGGGGAAGTGAGCGGTTTAAGGGAAATATGATTGAGATTTTGGGAATAACTCATGGAAAGTGTTAAGTATGAGGGGGTTTATCCCTATATGCATAATCATTCGATTAATCATGTGAAAGAATTCTTGACTTCAAGAATAAAAAAAATTCGGTATGCTCTTTTGAATCTTGGAGCGGATGGAAGAAAAGGAAAGCAGAAAGGGGATAAAACAAACTATCTTGTATAGAAATAGTTGAAGCAGATAACAATTTCAATGATGTCTTCCAGGAGGAACATCATGACAAATGTGTAACCTGATTTTTATGGATTAACAATACTTTTCATAATAGCGTCATTGTTGCAAAACTGATCCAACATTTTATTTTGACAAGAAATAAAGTCAAATAAAAGAAACATAATAGAAAGAAATGAAACAACTGAAATGAAATAACATAAATGAAATAATAGAAATGTAAAATCAAAGAAAATAAAACAAACTATAATACAAAAAAATTCCATACAACATTTAAACTTTCAAGTTGATTCCACATAGTGTTTTAAGTGCGAATCGTTTGTGCTATAGGAAAACAATCGCTCTTGCAAGTCTTTTAGGATATAGGAATTTGTGCCCAGGACAAAAGCAATCTTAAATGGACCCAACCATAAAATTTGGAACTTTGAATGCCTTTCTCTATCGGCATGAGTTCAATCCCACAACAATACCTTCTCATTAACCTTAAATTTGACAACTTTTACACTTTTATTGAAATATCTGTTAACAATTTGTTGTCTTCTCTTTATATTATCCAAGGAAAATGTCCTTTGCTCCTCTAAATCAAAAAGTGCATTCATAATTTGAGAGATATTGGAAGAATTTAATTCTTCAACCTGTAGCATTAACCTTAGAGAAGAAAATTCCATCTTGGTAGGTAGAATGGCTTCTTGACCATAAACAAGCTGGAAAGGAGTGCAACTAGTGCTCACCTTGGTGGTAGTGTGATCTACTCAAAGGGCGTAAGTGAGGAGAGTGTGCCATTAATGAGGCTTATACTCAATGAGCCTCTTGATAATTCTTACCAGATTCTTGTTGGTAGACTCAACCTGCCCATTTCCTTAGGGACAATAGGATGAAGAGGTAAAATGTTTAACCCACAATTTAGCTAAACATTGGGTTAGCTTAGTAGAAATAAAAGCGGGACCATTGTCTGTAATAATTTCCAAAGGAAGACCAAATATGGAAAAAATATTAGTCTCAAGGAAACAAATCACCTGCTCATCTTGCAAATGCTTAAGTGGGACAACTTCAGTCCATTTTGTAAAATAGTCTATGGTTGTCAAGATAAAAACTTGCCTTGTTGAAGATGGAGGATTAATAGGACCAATAAATTCCAGACCCCATTTTGAAAAAGGAAATTCAGGGAGGACAGTTTGTAAAGGCATAGTATAAAGACGTTATTTCCCAACAAACTTCTGGCACTTGTCATAAGATCTTGAAAAACTATAAGAATCACGAAAGATTGAAGGCCAATAGTATGCTTTTTTGGTAATCTTCAAAGCAGTGGTTTTAGCAGAAAAGTGACCTCTTGCATGATAATAGAACTTGAAGATCCACAAGTCTCTTGTAACAATTTATGTGCTTCCTCATCGTTCACACAGTGAAGTAACATACCATTGGCAGATCTCCCAAACAAGAAGTATCCTATAATGATGTATCTAGAAAATTTTAGACAGATCCTTCTTATTTGATGGGTATCTAAGTTATATGGACATCTTTGATTTAGAAATTAATACACCAAAACTTTATACCAAGGATGTTCAGCTACAGGAAGGATTTGATTGTCAATGTAAAATAGTGCTAATAGAGAGCTATCATATTCATCAATTTCTTCACTTGCTTCAGCATGTTGAGCTAAGTGAAGGGATAAGTCACGTCCCTTGATATTTTTAGAAGTCATGATGGTTAGATCATTCTCCTGGATCTTGTAAAGAAAATGTACAAGATTCCCTAAAAAATAAGTCTGTGAGATTAAAAACTTGACAGTAGGTAAAGGGACTTTTACCAGCGTTTACTTACCTAAGATGAACTGGAGAAACTTTTCAACAGCTTTAATAAGAGAGAAAGCATGATTTTCAATATAAGAATATTTAAAATCATCATATGACAAGATTTGAATCATGTAAGCCACTGGTATTTCATTAACTTGGTCATGATATTCCATGAGGATAGCAGAAAATGGTTCCTATGTGGCATTAGTATATGCAATAAATTCTTTTTCAAAATTCTTCTTCGCCAAAACTGATGCAGAACTAATTTCCTTCTTGATCCCTACGAAATCATTTTCGATGTCATCCATCCAAGAAAAGGAGCGATATTGCTTAAGAATATTGTGAATTGGCTTGACCATTACAGAAAAATCAGGAAAAAAACTACAGACAAGTTTGATAATAACCATAAAGGCTTGAACCTCCTTTCTGGAAGTAGGAGTGGGAATATTTAGGATAGAAGCAATCCTTTTAGGATCTTTGTTGATTCTTGAATCAGAGAAAATGTGCCCAAGGATATTTCACTTGGTAATGCCAAATATAGACTTAGAAGTATTTAAAGAATTCTTGAATTTCCTGCATCGCATAAGAATCTTTCTAAGATGACCAAAATGATCTGATTGGTTTTTAGAATACACAATTAAGTCATCAAGATAAATCTAAATAATTTTTTCGATCAAATCGTCAAAAGATATTTGCATAGCACTTTTTAAAGTGACACCTGCATTAGATAATATAAAAGGCATACATTCATAAGCGAAAGTGCCCCAACGTGTAATAAAATTGGTTTTATATCTATCTGTTATTTTTACCTTGATCTGATTGTAACTAGAAAAATTGTCAAGGACATCATCTATGACCCTACAACTTGTTGCAAAATCATTTCCATATTAGAGAGAGGAAAATGGTATTTTATACTGGCCCTATTTAATGCAAGAAAATCAACGCATAATCTAATATGACCAGTTGCTTTTCGAACGGGAACCAAATTAGAAACCCACTCAGAATACTTAACAGGGAAACTAATCTGAGCCTTCAAAAGTTTTTCCAACTCCTTTCAAATAGTTGCTTCCAGTGCAGGGTTAATGGGTCTTTGTTTTTGTCTAACCAGTTTTATGGCCTCCTTGATAGGAATGGCATGTTGTATAAGAGCAAGATCAAAACCACGAAGATCCTCATAAGACCAAGCAAAAATATCTTGAAATTCACTAAGTAACTCAGTGAACTTCATTTTTTCTTCAACAGAACATTGGGCACCTTTTTTAACATTCTTTGGACACTCAAGTGATCCAATGTTCAAGGAATTCATTTCACCCACTTTCCTTTTTTAATCCTCTTGTTTATGTTTTTCTTTGTTCCTTACATCACTCGATGAAAATGAACATTCTAGAGGAGTCAAGACCTTCGGAATTTTGTTATCTTCCATGGATATAATTTTCTTAGGCTTATAAGGTTCATTTTGAATGAAAGAACAGATGCTCTCATCACTAGGGAAGACTTGCAATGACTCTACATTGTCAGGGATATGTGGACGATACAAATATTGAAAGGTGCAATCATGTATTTGTGGCATAAGTTGTTGAGTAGGAGAGGTTGCAAAAACAACTAACATGTCATCCATTGAGTTCAATTCCATTTTAACATGAGTGATATTGAAAGATAGTAAGTATAAGATAAGTGCCCAAATATTTTGGGTGTAACATTTCATTAACTTGTTGCTAGGATAATATATCTTATGTACAAGGTTTACAACAAGTTCAGAATCCCCAAAAACTGTAAGGTGACCACAACCTAAATTATAGGCATTTTCAATGCCTAGCAGTAACGCTTCAAATTTGGTGACGTTGTTTGTGCAAGAAAACTCTAAACTATAAGAAAAGTTGTGAATTTTAGCCACATGAGAGTACAAGATAATACCAGCTTTGTTTCCTTCGTTGGAGCATGAACCATCAAAGTACATATGCCACATCCCATCCTCTATATCGATTTTTTCCAAGGTAGTTTTTTCCTTATCTGCAAAGATGGAATACACTCCTAGGTCCTCCTCGATATAATTTACATTAGGTTTTGGAATGATTTATACATAAGGTGACATTATTCCCTCTCTTAGGACTATAATGTTTTTACCATTCCGAGGAACGAATAAGTGTGTCCCATCGAGTGAGAGGTATCCACCCATCAAAGCTTGCCAATATCTTCCTAAGATGATCAAGTAATTACTCACTGGCATATTGATTACCTAAATATTAAGAGTTGTCCTTATTTCAGGATGCACGCACAGAACCAAGGTCACGTCCTTGATTTTACCTATGTCAATTGTTGTAAACTATTATAAGAGAGGATGCTTCTGGCATTTTCATTTGTACAAGACAAGCCTAACTCTTCCATAATAATCTTCGACATTACACTTGGGCTCGAACTTCCATCAATGAGACAACAATGGGCTATTTTGTCCATAATATTTACATAAATAAAAAACGGGGTTTTTTTTACAAGGTGTCTAAAATTATGTACACCTACTTTATCTACAGTTGAATCCTCTTCATCTACCTCTTCAGAGAGGTTGGCTACAATGGAACCTTTTCCTTCCATGAAATTTTTCAGATGATTTTGTTTCTCAGGAATGACAACCATGTCCAGGAGGGTAGCATCAGCTTTAATAATAACCAAATGTTTGATAATGTTGAATTTGGAAGAGGGAATACGGGAGGAAGTTCCTTGATTGTCGGGAATTTTATAAACATGTATAGTAGCAGCTGGTAAAGATGATCTTGGGATAGAAGAAGTGCAAGGAGGATTGTATTTACCTTTCAGAGCATAGGATTCATTCCTAGTATTTATGATCATAACATCCTCTGGCTCTACAAAATATAGGACAAAAATAGTAGTTTCATGTCTTTTACCAAATATTTTATCTTTGGCACTCTTCTTTACCTCACAAGTACTTTCCCCATGGTGTTCATCACAAAATTTCTACCAACTATGAGGCATGATGGCTTTAGGTTGAAAGTTATTTTCATTAGGATTCTTAAAGGGTCGTGAAGAAGAAGATGAGGCCACAGGGTTAAGTGAAGGGACATTTCCCTTACACTCATATGCTATCATTCTATCATTCATGTATTGTAAAACTTGGAAGAGGGTGGACATGTCTGTCTGTTTAACTAAGTCTCCCTTAGGAAGACCTGTTATTCCAAGTTTTTATTCATACTCTAAACAAGTATGCAGAGCGGAACCAAGGTTATCAATGGATTTTTCCTCAAGCCTATGATGGCAAGGGGAAGGTAGAGAATTATAATAATGCATAAAAGCATCTTGGTTCTAAGGGAGAATGAGTTCAGGAATTTGGTTATATAATTTGGTGAAACGCAAGTTGAAAGACTTGATAGTCTCACCGTCTTTATAAGCAATGTTATTGTACTCTCGTAACTGCTCAGATGGGCTCTTAGACTGCCCATAGTTATACTTGAATCAATAAACTAACTCCTCCCAAGTAGAAATAATCTTGGGAGGATTATCAAAGAAATTGGTCGTTGCCTTCCCTTCAAGGGAATTAACAAATAAGTGCATACAAGTGTCATTGTCATTGGATCCTATGTTGTGACAACCATTAAAAAATGCCACCAAGTGTTCATTCATAGTGATCATGTTATTCCCTAAAAACCTAGGGAGACTCTCTTTGAGTTTAGGAAGTAGATGAGTAGCAGGTGCTAGGTTTAGAGGAGAGGAAACATGCCACAGAGTAGTTGTAGCATCTTCTTCAAACTAAAAGAGCCCATACTTTTTTATGACCTTGGAGGGGTTTGTATTAGATTGGACAAGGACTTGATGACTATACAAGCTACTAATCATTGACGAGGTTGAAGGTTGAGATGAAGAAGCACCTCCAGTGCCACTAGAGCCACTACTAGATTCCATCTTGTGAACGATATGTAAGGGAGAGAAAGACGAGTTGGATGAATCAGACAAAGTTCTTCTTAGAGTACTTTGTTGGGATGAAAAAACAATGTTTCTTCTTCCTATTTTAGTAATAGGGTGGATCTCATGCGATAAACCTCTTATTATCCTAGATATGCGAGGGTTTAAGTACATGAAAAGAAGATCGAGACTTTAGGAAAAAGAAATCCATGGCTGATTCATGGTTGTATTGGCCTAGCTTCCCAATGTTCTCAAACACTTATGTCTTGTTCAATCACTTCTCATGAGAGTTCAAGCTCAACCCGGGTATTAGCAGTCTCTAAGATTGTATTAAACAAGATTAAAGCAATGTTGGTATGATCTTTAAGACTAGGCTCAATAATGGGCTTCCTTGCAACATGTACAATCATGAATAAAAGAAACAGA
This sequence comes from Picea engelmannii, assembly GCA_009831015.1. Lineage (NCBI taxonomy): Eukaryota > Viridiplantae > Streptophyta > Pinopsida > Pinales > Pinaceae > Picea > Picea engelmannii. The sequence goes on from ML777508.1 coordinate 1,128,719, forward strand.
CAAAGGATCAAAATAACAAATATAAATATATTCAATGATAATCAAGCATACAATCAACCAGAGAGATATGGAAGATATCCCCAGTATGGTCACCAAATAAATGTTGAGGAAAAGATATGAATTTATATTACTCAAGCATTTTTTAATCTTCCTTGGCTAAATCAAGATAGTCGGGAATATTACCCTATGGTTTATAGCCTCAAAATGTATTTCCCAATCCACAAGTATTGATTACAAGGGCTTAGGCTGATTTTTTAAATAAAGAGATTGTTTCAAAATATGAAATTTTTTTATAATTTTATGACATATACAGATTGCAGGAAGTAAATGTGGAGATCAAAAGAAAAAGTAACCAAGTCACAGATTAACACAAATGAGACAGAATAGAAATCACTTTATTTCATTCCAAGAAATCAAAAGTATATTTCTCTTTACAAAAATCCATGTGAGGGCATGGACCGAGGTCAAACTTAGATATCCCCGATGGAAACCATACAAAAGGACTCTAAGAAGAAGTAAAAACTAAACTTTAAAATTTGGATCAGCTTACCACATACTATTGTCCACTTGACTCTGCACAATATCCTTTATCAGTCATGAAACTCAATTCATAAACAAAAAATCATACACAGACTATCAATGATAGATCAATACCTCTGAAACAAGCATCTGAATGATATGGTTCAAATTTGAACCTTGCTATCTACAATAGGACCTGTTATCCCCGATCTCTAGGGATAACTAGGAGATCATGTCTCGAGGCCCACAGGTCCTAGACATGGAGTACCGAGAGCAGGATTGACCTAGGCATGACCCTGGAGGGCCCATCCTTCTTCTTCTTCGCCAGAATTGTCCTGTTAGTAGCAGCAGCTTCCATCACCATCGGCTTGGACTTGCATCAGAGAATACTCTTGCTCCATGGGTAATTGGTCCAAGGTATCATGGTATGTGTCATGTTTGATCGTTATAACCTTCTTATATATGCATTAGGTTCCTTACATTTCTGATAACTGCTTGGATCTTACACTAATCCACTTGACCATTGTTGGGGGGATTAACGGGGTGACCTTGCAAGCTTGTATTCATGGGTTTTGGTTAGCCACTAGGGGGGATTTGTAGAGCCATCGTCCGCTCCCACCATTCTATCATTTTACATCTTATCTCCCATACATCCATCCCATTCCCCTAGTCCGACCATTAGGATGACCTTTGAGGGTTACACTTCGTCCTGTGGGAAGAAGGGGCTAAATGCCCAGGGGGTAAAAGCAGTTGGTAAAAGATAAAATCCATAGGAAATGAAACATAGAGATGCTTCGCCTAGGGATCCCCGAGAAGGCAATAAAAGTCCTCTAGATAAGAAACAAAAGGGACCGTAAGAAAAATAACAAAAAACAAGACCTAACCAAGAGGATGGGAGGTCTCATCACGAGCTGGCCCATTATGTTCATAGGTATCTAGCAGTATGACATTGCCATTATCTGGTCACCATGCTAGGGCAATGAACTTTGGTTGCATGGCCAAGGGAAAGGGGGTCTCATCATGAGCCAACCTTATCATTTCTATGAAAATACCAGTGGGTAACACTATCAGCTCTGGTCACCACACCAAGGCAGTGTCCTCTGGTCAGACCTTGAAGTAAAAAGAAAGAAAATCAATAAATAAAGAATAAAGGCAATAAAGGGGCTTACAAAGGCACCCATGGACAACACCTACCCCTGGTCCTACTATGACTGAACATCCCTAGACCATATCACTTCATGAACATGGCTTGAATGATCCTCTGTGGAAACTTTCCTTTTCTTGTGGATATTATCCCAATAGGTTATTCTATTTGTTTCTTCAACTTTGTATAGTAGATATGTGTAATGTCTTTGAGC
>ML777508.1:1130947-1185910 GCA_009831015.1 Picea engelmannii
ATGACCTAAAATTTAATTAAAAGGTCATTGATTGGTATAAATAGAGGACGTTGCCTCTCATTTTAAACATAACATAACTCACTCTCTTGTGAGAGATTTACTTTTAGTCTTTTGTCTTGGTATTTTTCTCTTGGAAGTGAGGCACAACTCTTGTGGAGGATTCTTCTTGGCATTTTTATGGTGTTTCTCGCATTGGAAGGTTTACAACTAGGGTTTGATGAGCATTCTTCATGATTTGTAAGTGAATTTTTCATACAAAACTTCTTAAATGAATGGTTGTAGGTTTAATCTCTTACATTTTCTATTATATTGCTATTATATTGCTTAATCTTGAAACCCTAGGTAGAAAGCACACAAGTAGGTCCTTGCTATATGTCCCCATGCTTGAGAAACTTGTTTTAGCCATTGATTAAGGAGGATATAGCCTAGCCGTTGCTACACTAATCATCCTTTTTCTAAGTTAGCATTTAAGTATAGGTTGAATAAAGGTGACATACTAGGCCTAGTTGACTCTACACCTAGGGTTTTAACTTTTAGGGTTTGAAGAGCCTTGCTCCCACAACACTTTTCTCCCTTAGACTTGCAATTCAAAGCTAGATGTTTTGCCAAGAATATTTAAAGAAAGAGGAAGGAGCATGAGGCCTTTCTTAAGCAACACCGGAATGAGCCTCCTTCCCTTAGGGTTTTGATTATAGGGCCCTGCCATTGCAGCACCATATAACCTAACTCTCTAGTCTTTAGATTTTGATCATCCTAATATCTTGCCCTTACTTTTGACTCCATAATACCCTAAGGCACTAGTTTTTCTCTCCAATGTTGAGCTTATTCATCTTTTAAACTTTCAAACTTTGAAACCCTAACTAACCCTAGCGTACTAACCAGGGATGACGTCATACTAGACGCAGCCAGCCTTCTAACCCTGCGATAAGTAATGATGTCATGCCTAATTTGAGCTATTGTTGATATGAAATACAGTTGGCTTGGTCATCCCATGATAGACATTGATGTATTGGTGGTTTTCATTGGCTAAATAACAAAACGTTGACCTTCTTTGTCTATTATATTGCTTATCATACTAACCCTAATAAAATTTGACGTCATCCTTAGGATATTGACGCATCACTCTGTTATATATGAGCATTTTATGATATTTAATGCATTAAGTTAATTCAAGGATTGATCATTTTCATTGGATGCTATATCATTCTGGTATTTATTGATAAGTAACTTTATATTGCCATTGTAATTATTGCAAACATTGACTTCGTCAATATTTATTGCTATATATGTTCATATACATTGAAACATAGATAGTCATTGATCTATGAAGTACTGACCACTATTGCATGTATTAGTTTCATTGTTGCCTTGTCTCACAAGTAGGTGCCTTCCCTGTGGTTATTCTTCATTTGACTATCTTCTTGGCGGTAATCTGTGAAGGGGAAACTAGCCTTAAACCCTTGATCCTTTTCCTTTCAAACCCCAGATTGTCAGGGACGTCTCCCTTGGGCTTAGCCACCCTAAATTGAAAAGACCTCCCCATTGTGGTGACATTGGGTGGGGTAGGTCCCTATTATGCCAGTTTGACCCTTATCCTTTGGCCTTGCAACCTGAAATACAAACTGAGCGATAACAGGACCTTGCTATCAAAAATAGAATTACGCCTTTAATGAGTTGAAGAATGAATGAAAATTGAACTATCTCAATAGAAATCAAGAGAAAACCTTAGTATATCTTTCTCCTTCTATTATCCCCTTGTTGTTCCTTTTCATTTGTCTTTTATGCATTCCAAATTAGTTTAAGTAGTTCAACTACCTCATTTAGTTAAGTTAACTAAAACTTAACTAATTTTAGTTTAAGGGAAGTAATAATAATAATAATAATTAAGGGTCTTTTTATTAAATAATAAGTAAGTAGGTGGGACCCCTTGTGACTCATCATCTTTACCTTTGTCTTGCACATGGGGAGCCTCATTTTTGAGGCGTTTTCTTGCATGGGAGGACTATACAGGTGAGTGTGTAGGGGAAATATGAACATTTGGGTTTACAGGTTGAGGAGGAGGAGGCAATGAGAAGTTGGGCCAGCCATGATAGTGGGAGACTGTTGGGTGAATAATCTCTTGCCATCCATCATTGTCAGGAACTTCTGGTTGCAAAGATACATGGGGAGGCACAGGGATACCATGAACATTTTGGGGCTGGAAGGGAGGCCTCTCTGGTCTAGGTTGAATTATCCCTTTCCCAATCCAATTGAAGAACCCATCTTAAAAAAGTTGGATCAACTCTTGAGGATCGAAATCGAAATGAATTGATATTTTGGGTCGTCTAGGCCCTCTGTTCCAGTTACGTATTCCCCTATTGTTTCTACCATGACTGCCTCTGCTAAAGAAACTCATCCTGTATGCAGCAATTTATTAGAAACTATCCCTTAACAGACCATACATGAAATTCTCTTTATATGAAACAAATTTTGGCTTACAAATTAACATAAGACCCATGCAATACAATCCATAAAAATTATTTAATAATTGTCAAATGAGTAGGGAGTGAAATAGGGTTCATGGGATATATGGGGGGATTGTAATAAGAGGAAACATTATATCATGAAATGGATTAAGAACATGAGTACTACTCAATAATTCATTAAATAACTGATTGTGCAAACAATACCAAAATATATCAGCTACCATCTATATTTGTGTCATCTTTTACGACTTCCATACAAAGTTTTAATTTATTTTAAAGAACATGGAGTGTAAAAAAGAATTTGGAATCGTGGGGGGGTTATAATGAGCGAAAAAGTGAGAAAATGAGAGAGAATAATACAGATATTGTTCATAAAATATATTAAATCAACCAAAAACCATAACTCTGTTCCAATCATAATCCAAAAAACATCCACTTTCAATACCAAAATCATTTCATTGTCCCTTATTTACATACAGATTGTTTGCAGTCTTTAATAAAAACAATTTAATTTCCCAGAATTCTTCAATTATATCCATCTGTTCATCCTATACAATAACTATGCAAATATCATTTCCAATTCCACAGTAACATCATAACCATGCCACAATCTTGTATGTTTTAATGCTTACCTTTTCCTTTTAAAACAAAAATAATATGCACAGTGACTCCAATTATCCATATCCAATGTTCAATTCTTGAAATCAAATAATAATAGACCCAATACTAACCTCCAATAGTCACATTTTCAACACTGACTGACATAATCCATTGTCATCAAACAATAATCGGGCCCAATTTAATCACAGACAAGTCCTTCTTAAATATGGACAGAACCAAGATCATGTTTGATGAAACAAGCATACACACAGGCCTTCAACAATATAATCGACACCAATCTTTATTCGACACTAGCATTTAACCAAAAACATGTAGCTCTGAACCTGAGATCCTTATCCATCAAACATATACAGACTTCCTTTCAAAAGAAATTCTCGACAAAAGATAGAGACATATGATGCACGAAGAGAATAGAACCAAACCACACAAAGGTGCCTTTTAAATGTAATTGGAATCATGGTCCTGCTAGGTTTTAACACAGCGATGGATGGAATAACCATGAATCAATCAAAAAGAAAGTTCTCGGTACTATAGGTAACCCATACCTTTTTTTCCTTTCCAACAAATTTATCACAGAGAGGAAACACATAGACTCGATCGAGATATGGTCTTTGAAGTGAAAGATCTCGTGCTCTCTTTATAAGTACCTCGGTCATTAAACTTGTAACCCCAAAATCTTGATAGAACCAAAAGGTGGTCGAGGAGGAATAGAATCAAGTAAGGCTCAATAGAACCAAGTCAGGTTCTTGAGAGTTTGATTAATCTTCGAAAAAACAGAGAGGCGATAATCCTTTTACCTCCTAAAATAAGTTACCACCAAGAAGAAACCATAGGTAATCAAGTATATGCTTGGAACAACAGAGGGTCATGTTCTTTTGAAAACACCACAGTCTTTTAAATTATAACCCCAAAATATTGAAATTTCCCTAGTAGAAGAAAACAATTCGAAATCAACAAAGCAGGCACATGAAGATGTCTCTTAAAACTTTATTGTAGAGAGGTAATGAGGGTTGGTCTAGACAAGGAATAGTCCTTGAAGACACAGAGAAGTTGTGCTTCTTCCAAACACCAAAGAGATCCATAACCTTTGAAACAATTTTAACAGTGAGGCTTAACAACATATCACTCAGCCACTACAACAGATATGAGAGGAGAGAACGCTTAAAACACTTATGAAAATAATGCCAGAGAACAACATGTGGCCATTCGATACATATATAGGCTTCCAATTAATATTATGGGCAATACAAAGATTGGACTGTGAAATGATTTCGGCAATAGCTACAATGAAGAAAAACCATAACAAGCAATAGCTCATGGCTCAGCCAAATAGAGAAAGAACAATACCACTGTCGATGGTTGCATTGCAACTTGGAGAATGAATCACAACAGGATCGAGACAAAAAAGGGGAGACAACAATTGATACCCAGACTGGTGGTAAAATCCCATAGAAATAAAACTCAGATCTCGTTGCACCATTATCATCATTTTTCATAGAGAAACATCATAAAATCCAAACATGACCGATATTTCCTTAAATCAATAACGAATGCCTAGACTTTACAAAGAAAAAACACCAATTACTTTCCTTCAAAATTCCAACATTCCACAATAATCACAGAGAACAACATAACACAACATTGATACCTAGTCGAAAACGCAACAAAAACACATAACTCATGCAATCCTGAGCCAACCAAATGATTCATAATATAGAGAGTCCATTATGGATGAAACGCAAGAAGCCATACCTGGAAAAATCTTTTCGAGGAAGAGTTGGCCCGTGTCTTTCCCTTTCAAAACATGAAATCTCGGAGCTTCCACAACCAACAAAGCCAAAATGAAGCTATGGCTAGGGTGAAAGGCTCGAGGGTGGTTTGGAGTGATGTGAAATAAATTCACGTCACTTCCTCACTTGGACCTATTCAATTCAACGTACTATCCAACCTATTTCCATAACATCAACCATTAAATTCAATACAATAACCATTGCATAGATTCAATGCCATATCCATTGTATAGTGCGCCACCTGAAACACATTAAAAATTTAATAATAACCATATGTTAACATTACCACATGTTTTTTCAATATAACTCTTTAACCAAAATGCATAGTATAACAGATAGGTCCTTCACTTCCTATTTGTAACAATTGTATATAAATTCAAGGTTTATATATAATCCTTTTGCTATAGACTTAGGACTTATCCATAGGTTTTTTCCTTTTGGTTTTGATATCAAGCTTCCATATCATTTAATTATGCCCTTGCATAAAATCATATGTAATAACATTATTCAATGTTTAATGTACAACGTAACATCTGTAAAACAAAATAATCCTTATATCCACAACATTGTTTTGTATTACAAGTCAACATCAACAACATTTAGCCACAATGCATCAACCAACCATGTTGTCAAAACAAATGAAACTAAGACTGCATCATCAACTGTAGAAGATTGTGTAGGCATCAATATAACGATAGCAAACCTATAAGTGTAACACATCCATTATATCGCCTCTAGCCTACGAGGGGGTCCCACCTACTAGTTAATTATTATTATCGTAAACAAATAATAGAGATTAGCAATCCTTTGCACGTCGTATTCATTGTTGTGATTTTAATCGTAAACATAGCATGGAGACAAAAACACACTTCTTGTTTGAGAAATTGATCACTAGATTTGGATGTCCAAGGATTTTGATGAGTGACCAAGGTACTCACTTCATCAAAAACACTATCAAGGCTACGACTGAGGAGTTTGAAGTCTATCATCAAAAGAGTACACCATACCAACCTCAAGCAAATTGAACAGTAGAAGCCTTCAACAAGATCTTGGAGAATACCTCGACAGAGATATGCAATGTTAATAGGGATGATTAGGATTTGAAAATACCAAAAGTACTAGGGGCATACATAATTACATGTAAAACGTTGACAAGGAAGACACCATTCAGGATGGTGTATGGACATGAAGCAGTAGTACCATTGGAATTTATGGTACCTACTCTACACGTTGCAGCCATTACTAACATGACATAACTGGGTGCAGTAGAAGAAAGGCTAAGTAAACTCATGGATATGGAAGAGGATAAGATCCTAGTAGGATTTCACCAGGAAGTGCAAAAATCCAAAGACAAATATTGACACGACAGACAAAGGAGACTTATTCTTGCTATATGACCACAAATTATTTCAACATCTAGGTAAATTTAGAATGCATTGGATAGGGCCGTATGAAGTCCATCATGTCACATATGGAGGATCTGTGTGACTAAAGGATCTAGCAAGAATCGAATTGAAGGGAATGATCAATAGGAGTTAACTGAAGCTATACAGGGACAATCGACCTTACCAATTATAAACAGGGACAATGCAGTAAGTCAAGTATGTATATAGTGTAACATAGTAGATACTAGATAGAAAAATGACAAAACCAAACAAAAAGAGAAAAAGAAAGAAAAAAAAATACAAAAAGACAAACCACAGAAAAAGTTGTGCGCAGGAGTTACTGCACCAGATATCAAAATAAAGTGCACAATAAAAAGTAAAGTTGGCGTGAATGTACACAAAAAGTGAAAAATGACCACGAAGAGGTCTATAAAGGGTGGAAAGTGCACAATTATTCAACACTTAGCGAATTTTGAGCTCATATAAATTAGAAGAATTGATTCCCTAATTTTGAAATTGTCACCGTAGCCAGCCAAGCTTATGACAATCATGCAAGATGGCTCCACCGAATCCGGGGTCATCAGGCCAGTATATCAGGGTCACCTGATAAGGTCAGAGGCGTAAAGAAAGGATGCAACCCATGACCATAGTCGAACTCGAGGATGTGACCACCTCGGAGCTAGAGTCTAGTATCCCAACGAGGGTTGAGGAAGCGCTCCCTACATCGCAGCAGGGAGAGGTAGGGAAGAGCTCTGGGGATGGGAATGGGGTTTCAAACCCTAACCCTGAGGAGATTACAAGACCCACTGACATAGAGGAACCAAGACCATCCTAGTCACGAGAAGAAGTCTTGGTCGAGGACATAACAGACCGACCAGACTCCCCTAGGGATGAGGAGAGCACAAAAGTCACCAAGGTAGGAACATCCATGATGGGGCAGAAAAGAAAGACCCCCAAGAGTCTATATATTTCTTTACCATTCATTCCAGACGCAGTACCCACTATCGAGGACATGTTGGGGAAAGTGTCCAAGTTGCACTACACAGACAATGACATGCGTGGCATAGAAAAATTCCCAGAGTTGGTCACAGAATGTTATTTGATCAACACAGGGGAGGTTAGACCCCTAGGAAGGCTAGGATTAGAAAGAGTGCACTGGATTATGGGGCTATACAACTTCGACATCATGAACTTGTTGGACATTCCACACTTCGGGCAGGGCAAAAATTTTGGTCTCTGCATCAAGAAACTAGTGGCTCGATTCCATGGGGTCATCCTATGGACAGACAAGCCCATACAGATTGATGTGGCACTCATTTCCAAGATTATAGGATTTTCCATAGTTGGTGTGCAGCCATAATATTTTTTGGAAAACAAGGCGCGCGAAAAGGAACTAGCAAAGCAGGCAAAGGCACAATTTAGCATGTCATGGGGGAGTAGAGGCCTCATTATAAATAAAATCAATGATGACGTAACATGGTTCACAAAGAAAATGATACTGAGAAAATTACCAAGGAAGTGTCGTCGAGAGGAATCCCCTGCAGGTGTAATTATAGTAGCAACGCAGTGAGAAAAAGGGATGATGTTCAACTGGGCACAATACTTACTGAACCAGTTCCTACTAGACTGTCACGATGTGCAGGATAATGGAAATGAGTTCCATTACTTCTGGTTGATGATATTGGTCGCTCTCACATGGTGGCAGGAGCCCAAGTACACCACCTTCATCAACAGGATGAGAATGTGCTACGTAGCTAGGTAAGAGTCCCTCTGATAGGTGAAGGACAACAAAGCGCAACATGAAAACAACACGGTGTTTTCCATGATGCTAGAATAAATTCATCATCACATTGCTAACACATGGAGCATCCCGAGAGAGGTTGTGCAGGAAACAGATGGGATTGCAAAGTTCAAGGCATCCTGACACCATACATGGATCCAAGCTGTGAGGGATCCCAAGCGAGCATGGTTGAAGATGAAGTATTGTGTGACGAGGGAGGATGCAGAGTGGATCATCAAAGATTTCCCTGCATAGTGGCAGCAACCAATAACAAAACCCACCACCAGGACATGTACGATGTTGTATAATAAGCCTAAAGAAACAATTGAGGCATGCTCGTCAACACGAACAGAGAGTCTGTCTGGAAATACTCATAAAAAAATAGTGTGGACAGTGCCAAGTGGGAGCACAATCCCGAAACAACCAAGGAGAATGCACATGGCAGCACAAACATAAATCTAGACACAAGATACGACAAAGAAGCCAACATAGGGTCAACAGGAAATAGGACCAGGCACAACCAGTGGGGCACATCCCTCACAATTGGTAAAGGAGGTCGCGCAAGGAACATATGCACATAGAAAAAGGAAATATGACACAGAGGACCCAAAAATCACCCTCACTTGGGATGATGCAGAGCTCTTCGTGAACAAGGTCCAAGACAGGAGTGAGGAAGTAGTCAAAACAACAGAGGCACAGAGAGAGAAGGTCATGGCCAAACTAATAGAAGTCAATCAGAATATACAATAGCTACAGGGGCACGTAGAATATCAATCCACTGCACAACAACAGAAGGTAGTACTGAGGCCACCTGATCAGAAGCAGGATGAAGAGACAGTATAATTTGTCACCTAGATCAGTGACACATTAATCGTCATGCATGAAATGATCATACTTGATCCTCAAACAGCACAGACACTACTGCAGGAGGTCCAAGATCTGGACATAATAATGGCACAGATACCCATGAAGGCTCTGTACGGGCTACAAGCAAGTGTAATGCAAGAAGAAAAATTGAGGGCCCGCATATATGCCACAAACCTAGAGGTGAGAAGAGGAGTCATGAAAATGGTATAAATTACATGTGACCAGTCGACTACAGAGAAAGAAGAACAGAAAGATCGCATAGAGAGGCTCGAGCAGGGAGTGACTACATCCTATGAAAAAATCCCAAATAGCGCGCAAGTAGCAGAGCCCAACAAAACACAGTAGATTTATCACATTGTGAAAATAATTGATCAATACCTACAGGAGATCGAAAACCTCAAGGAAAAATGCATTCCTACGACTCCCCCGGAGGTGAAAGAACAGACGAGACAAGAAGTTGCAGGACAAATGGATGAAATGGAAAGACAAGTCAGTGCAGCTGTTGATCTGGATTATTTTCGGCACGAAATGAGAACGGAGATATAATAAAGAAATGCACAAAGATATTGCAGATATTCAATAATATAATAGAAATGTATCAGAGATGCAACCATAAACACAGATATACAGTAATACACAATTTCTATTAATCAAAGAAATGTACAGAGACTGTAAAAATATAGAGTGAAAGACTCGCTAGAATGGTAGCAGCTTATCTCTGAGAAGAGATGTGACGGCTATTCGCATTCACAAGAAGATGATTATTACAATGAGGCTCTAAGGGAATTTTTAACATAAGGAAAATCCAAAACCCTAACCCCAGAAGATGAAAAGCCAAAAGGTTTGTGGACCCCGATGGGAGTAGTTGATACGTCAACTTTCCAGGGGCATAACTTTGGCATATGATCTCCGTTTGGAGCACATGATAGCTCGTTGGAAATATCTATCCGAGAAATACAACTTTTGGGTGAGAAACATCAATATAAAAACCATGTTGCTCCCCGTTTTCTCAAAAAACATTGTTTAGGGCCTCAAAATGGCTCCAAAAGTTCAAGACCCGAAAAACTGCTAAAAATAATAAATTACCAAAAATTATAGAGAACTGTTTTGAACCAGTTGGAGAAGGTGGGTGGCCACCTATATCCACATGTATCACTCCTCCCTCCTTAGGAAGCAATGATCTCCATTGCGTTGAGTTCCCAGTGGAGAGGGGAAAGCGATTGCTGAAACTGAATCTTGGTGAGCTACTTGCCTTCCTAGAGAAGTTGTGTTGCTTAGCTTGTTGAAGGATGTCATGAACTTGTGGCTGGAAGGGTTGGACATTTTTAACCAGTCTGGCTACATGAGATGAATGTGTGAAAAAGGAATCTTTTCTCTTTGATGCAACCTTGTCGACGTGCTTCTGTTGGATAGAAGGTGTTTGGGGCGACGCTGTAACGATTGAAGTGTCCTTTTGTTCTCCTTTTGAACAGATTGTAAAGAAGATGAATTTTGCAGTATGAGATACTACCTTGTAGCACTGTTTAGGTGGGGCAGTAGTTAGAACTACCTCTGGTATCCTATAGAGATGACCCCCAAAAGTAACAATGACACTACGGGGTCGAGACTCATAAATAACATGGTGCTTCCACATATATGGTTGGCCCAAGAGAACATCACAAACATCCAATGGGGAAACATCACATAATACCTCATCCTTGAAGGGTTGGATTCCATATGACAATCGAAATTGTTGTTTGACATGGAGATCTCGTCCTTGGCAAAGCCACCCGATGTTGTATGGTTGTGGGTGTGGTTTTGTCGACAATCCCAACTGTTTGATGACCTCTCCTGAGATGAGGTTCTTCTGGCTTCTGCTATCAACAATAAAATGTAGTGGGGTCCCCTTCACCCACATCTATGAATGAAAAAGGCGCTCCCCCTCTTCAGGATCTGTTGGTTCTTCTGGTTGAATTGTTGTGGTCGTGACAATAGCAGTGGGGTCTGCGTCAATGATCTGTCCTTTACCATTATTTTCATAATCAGATTTTGAATGAGGGTTTGGCTCTTTGTCTTTGATCTTAGCCACCAATGATTGTTTTGAGTAACATTCATCGTTGTTGTTCCAAGGGATTTTGTGGAACTCGCACCATTTTCCGGTGTCCTTGTTTGTCTTCCCGTGACCCTTCTTTTCCTATGTCTTGGACTAGTTTTCGGGAGACTGTTTGTTAGGGTCATCTTTGTCATACTTTGGTTGTTGAATATTTACAGACCTGAACTCCCATTTGTTCTAGCGCTTAAATTTCTACTCGATTTTAACAGCATATCAATAAGCAACACCGAGTGATGAGATGTCCAGAAAATCCATTTTAGTCTGGATGTATCTGTGTAGATCCCCACAATATTTGAGAACCAAATGTCACTCGATGTCTTTGATACCCAGCTTGGTGTGCAAGGTATGGAAGGTATTGGTGAACTCCGTAACTGCTTGGCCCCTCTCTTGCCGCAGTGTGGTCCATCTCATGTACTGGTCCTCATAGTTGCCAACAAGGTAATATTGTTCCTTTACCACATCCACAAAAAAATCCCAAGTGGGCTCAGCCCCATCTATTCTAGACTCCTATGTGGAACTTTTCTCCCAGTAAGTTTCCCACCAATGTTTGACATGAGGGAGAGCTTTAAGGAGTGTGAAGGTGATCTTTTCTCTATTGAAAAAATTGTGAACATAGAACTAACCTTCTAACAAAGTTAACCATTTTTCTAGGGCTTCTGCATCTATCTGTCCTTCATATACAGGAATATCAAAATTAACTTTTACCTTGAAAGACAAGGTGCCTCCAAAGTGGTCTCTTGATGAATATGTGCCTGCTACTATCGACGGGCGTTGAAGGATGTGGGGAAAATTCTCCATCATTTCATCCCTCTGTCGCGTGAGAGCTTGCTCAAGCAATAGATTTATAGGATCATCTGCTCCACCGTTTTTATTTTCTTTCACCATTGAGGGTTTCTTGGGTGTGTGAGAGTGATTGTATTCAAGAGATACAAGCTTGAGACCCAACTTTCTATACACAGACCTCGTTGGGGACATGCACTGAAAACACGATCAAGAGCAGCCTGCTCTGATACCACTGATCCGGATTATTTTCGGCACGAAATGAGAATGGAGATATAATAAATAAATGCACAGAGATATCACAGATATTCAATAATATAATATAAATGTATCATAGATGCAACCATAAACATAGATATATAGTAATACATGATTTCTATTAATCAAATAAATGTTCAGAGACTGTAAAAATACAGAGTGAAAGACTCGCTAGAATGGTGGCAGCTTATCTTTGAGAAGAGATGTGACGGCTACTTGCATTAACAAGAATATGATTATTACAATGAGGCTCTAAGGGCATTTTTAACATAAGTAAAATTCAAACCCCTAACCCCGGAAGATGAAAATCCAAAAGGTTTGCAGGCCCCGATAGGGGTAGTTGATATGTCAACTTCCGAGGGGCGTAACTTTGGCATACGATCTCCGTTTGGAGCGCATGATAGCTTGTTAGAAAGATATATCCGAGAACTACAACTTTTGGGTGAGAAACATTGATCTATGATCCATGTTTCTCCTCCTTTTCTCAAAAAACATCGTTTAGGGCCTCAAAATGACTCTGAAAGTTCAAGACCTAAAAAACTGCTAAAAATAGTAAATTACCAAAAAATCTAGAAAACTGTTTTGAGCCAGTTGGAGAAGGTGGGTGGCCACTGATATCCACTTGGATTAGTTGTGGACTTGTTTGACAAGGTAGCACAATTGTGGAAAACATTGGAGGAAGATGAACAGGTCAAGCAGTGGGACCAGGAAGAAGGAAGGATAAGCACAACCATCCAAACTTCAAGCAGAGGAAGAAAACAATGAGTATCACAAAGTGTATCAAGGGAGTACAAGACATGAATAAGTTTCAAGCAGAGCTGCTAGCTGCATAGACGCAGAAGAAGGAACAACGGGTCCATATGGAACCTCTACAAGAGCTAGTCGTGGAGATTATTGCATAGTTGGAGGAGGCAAAGAAGAACATCGTGCAAGCACAGGAAGAGTGTGTATAAATGATCCAGGAGGAGATCATAGTGCAATAATTAGAAGCACTCACAGAAAAGGTCACGCAAGTCCAAACATGAGGGAAAGAACTGGCAGACAAGTTCCATAGTCTAGTAGAGGCTATAGAGGGAGCGTGCAAAGCCTAGGTGGCTTGGGAGGAGCCACATGTTAGTGTTGGGGACCCATTGGGTGTAGGCCCATTTTTGGAAAGAAAAGCACAAAGTGGGAGAAATACAACTGGAAGGAAAAGCAACACATGCAAGGAAAGCATGCAAGGCGCGCATGCAAGAAAACCTAACTACATTAGGATTAGGGTTTTGGTAAGATATTGTAATGGCTGATAGGCTAAGAATAAGTATTAATAAGTACCTAGGAGGTGTAGGTTGAGAGAGGATTTTGGGGAATGCGTTTTTGGAGGCTCTAACATGTAAGAGAGGATTTTTTTTATGTAGCAAGGAGAAAGATTGTAAGATATATCATATTTTTGTAAGTTTTTTAGTTGTATGAGAGTTAAGAAACTCAATCTTGAGGGTTAGATCACGGGATGAGGAGCCTGGTGCGATCCAGTCAGCCTCACAGTAATCTTGGGGCCTGTTAAGATTGTAAGATCAGAGAATGTAATGCACGTAGCACCATGATTTTGGAGAAACTATAACAAAAGAGAAAAGAAACAAAATATTCGTGGGCATAGCCTAGGAGGGGGTCAACCATGGTATATCCTGTGTTATGTGACTTGTTTATTGTTATGTTTTTTCTGTTAATGATAAAATCTTAGGTAAAGGTCTTGATGAAGTAGTTAGATTGGTTGATTTGCATGCATGGATAAAGAACGACAACATATTAAATCTAGATGAATGAGATAATAAATAAATAAATATCAAAAAGTACAATCCTAGATCCCCACTCATTCCCATACTAAAATCACTTGATCATTGTAGTCACCAATAGAACTATCTCGGGTGAGATTGTGCAGTAGACTCTGTGTACTGTGTTGCCTTTTGGTTTACCAAGAGGATCGATAGTTTTAGAGGGATTTGTTGGAATCTTGTTTAGATCTAAACTTGGGTCATCCATAGAGTAGAAAGAGGATCAAGGATAGCCAACACACACCCAATACTCAATGTGCATCTCCAATTCTACTCCACTTAGTGTCAATATTCCACATGCACACATTGTGCACCAACATTATACATGTGCCAATAATTCTTCTCCATGAGGTGCTCAGATTCAACGTGTGCTCACTATGCATCACCAGTATTCAATGTGCACGCCATGTGCACTATTATTATGCATGCACCCATCAATTCTACATGGCATACATATTCATCTCACACGTATTGAACTCCCAGTTACATGTTTTCCACCATTTCTATACCCCGCAGTTCTAATGTTTAGTGCACACACTCCACAGACCAATATCTTCCATGCACCATAAGTCCTACACTGCGCAATGCCAAAATTTAGTACACACACACTGCACACCAATACTTAGTGCACACGAGTCCTTTCTTCACTTGGTTGATTTTTCCATATTTTCAGCTTGCTACCCTGCGACCATCATAAAAATGTCCACCTCGCAAACTTCATGTTGATCTCTGGCCCATACAAGACCATTGTTGAACCAAAATCTCTAACACCACTTTGTAACATCCCCAACTCTGCTCCAGGCCATGTCACGTCAAAATCCTGAACTATGATACCACTTTGTAATGTATCCAACCTCCTAGTTGATTCTTGTTACCACATTGTAAAGTCTCCACTCTACAACTCTCTAAATAAATCTCTGATATCAATTCTTTCTTCTACGGAAGCAACTCATTGAAACCAACAATGTGCACAACTAGCATTGTTCTATGCACAACTATGTTTTCCTAGTATGCACAAACTGGTCTCGTACCGCACATAACAACTATGTCTTAGAAATTGTGTGTGCACAACCATCGTTGTGTCGGCTACGTCGATTGTCCCTCAACATGCATGACATTTCTATATTTGCACTAGAACCATACAATTATTGTTTAACTTACTTAATAGATAGCAACTATAATAGTGGAATGAACTCATAATACAACTGTGCATGCAACCATTCCTATGTCATGCATGGGGTCTATCCCATTTGCACACGTGGATTGGTTTCCCTACATGCGTGATGATTCATGCCTTGCCTTAGAATCCCATGACCATTACCATGGAATTTATCTAACAAGAAACACTTAATAACTACCATGCTCAACATCTGCAACAGTTATGCATAACTAACAATACATGCACAACCCAGCATAATTATGTACTAATTCCATAAATAGAAATAGCATAAGAATTAACATGTTAAACAATATATAAACACATATAAACTATCATGGCTCGTGCCCTGCATATGCAGCAAACATGCAGTTCTACATCATATATAATCCATGCATAATTATATATACAATTGTAAGACATAATATATTTAACATGTATATGCACGTTAGTCAAAGAATTATACACATAAGAAGACACTTATCTTTTGTTGTAATCCACCAACTGTGAATAGACCTCAGACATTCCTCATAGCCATAGAATCTACCACTCAAAAACTCTCAACAACAGGTCACCCCCAAGATGGGGCTTAAACTACACCAAAGAAAATAATTACTAAGCCAATATAAGGTCTATCAAACATTCAAAACACTCTGGCATAAGTTCCAACCACAACAAACAGACTACAATCCCTCATTCCCCACATGCCTATCTCACCCCAAGAAGTGTGCCCCTTCTCTGCTCAACAATCCTTCGGTTGCCCCACTTCCCTTCCAAGGCTTTAGTAACAGGTCGTACATAAAGTCTTGGATCCTTGTAGCTACAACTAGGCACCTTGGGAAAGTAGTTCCCAACAATTATTTCACCTGGAGAGAATGATTTCGGGGTTGACAAACCGCTTCTTCAATAGCACATGGGCATGTCCAAGTACATGGTTATGTGATGGAAGAAAGTTATAGCAAGATACAGATGCTTAGTAGAGGAAAGTTGGTCTACATGATGAAGGAATGAGTGAATACCCCTGAAATACACTAAGGACCAACAATATACTTGCATGGCTAAAAGTAGATACTTTTCACCTTAAGAACTAGCTTCTCTCCACTTAGTGATTGTTTCCCATCCGTTAGGAACTTAGGATAAATATATATCCCATAAATTATATTTTTGGATCTATTATTAAAATATTCTATCTTCCTAACTCTTAGCCCCTTTTTCCTTTTCTAGAGGAGTTTAAACCCCCTATCTCCTTTTGTCTGATAGGTCTGCGTGTAGTGATATGTTTTCATTAATTATCTGAATGTCATCACATTTTTATAAATATAGGCTCATTGTCCTTTTAGCCTCACTACACACTTATCTGGATGCACGCAAAGCTATGAAATGGGTGTGCACCCTCCCTTGGTGCACATGCAAAACTGAACACTTTATCTCACTAAACCACACAGTCACTTCGGCCTCAAAATATTTATATACAAAGGCTCTCTAGCCCAAAAATATCTCAGCTACAAAGCTCGGTTTGATGCACACTTCAAGATAATCCTCGCACACTTGCTCAAGTGTGTGCAATCTATGAAATGGGCGCACAGTCCACCTTTTTTGCATGCGCAAAAAAACAGAACCCAAAACTTAGTGCTGACAGCTCACCAGCCTATATGTAAATTTACATTTAGATTTACAATTGAGGTCTGGGCTATGGTATTACAACTTCTATGCTCTACCTTCCTTCTTATCTCAACTCTTCTTATGTATCTCTCAGCTCTTTTTCTATAATGCTCATTTGGGTCCATTCCATTCCTCACTTCATATCTACAATTTCTAGATCCTCCTCAATAGATCCACTTCCTCTCTCACTTTTCGTTGTCCTTACACCCCCCCACCCCTAGTGCTAGGGGATTTTTCTCAAATATTCTATCAGGATCCATGCGCATCGACCCTTTCTCCATGAAGAACATCTTTATCCAAAGTGGAATCTCTTCTAACATTCATTTTCTCGGACCTTCTGTGAACTTTCTTTCAGCCTTGCTAAAATAATCAATGTACTCCACAACAAATTCAATAATATATCCCTCTTTTACTCGAACAAACCATAACTCAATAGCCCAAGTCTACTTATTATCCAATACTTTCAATGTCTCAAGCGTGGCTTGATCCCAAACCACTAGTTCTAAAGGCCAAATGGTAGAATTGGTAGTAGTTTTCTTTTTCATCAATTCATACAACAAATAAGGAAATTCAGCAAAGAAAATCTCATGCATATCAGTGTAAAGATAGCCATCTTTCAATCTCTTCACATTCACTCTCATCCTCTGAGTCTCTTGCAGGGAAAACACGTGCTCTTTTGCAAATAGACAGTCTTTAATTTCCTCTTGATATGGATACCACCTCATCTATTGCCTTCATTATTCCCTACAATACTTTTAGGTCCCAACAATGGAACCATTTGTTGTCCTTTTTTTCCACTCTTGTGTGTGTTCTTCTTAACATTGGGAATTTTATACCCAAGGTTCGTCCAGAGTTGATCTACAAAAATATCAGAGCATTGACATACCATTCCTCAGCCAAGGCTAAGGAAGGTCTCACTTGAGACGCAAAGGGGATCAAAGAGACCTTAAGGTCTTGTGGCATGGATGAAGGATTAAGTAAACTAAGATCCATCTGGGATGGCATTCATGCATTCCATATTCGACGAGTTATTATGATACTAAGTAAAACAATACATGCATATATCCAAATAACTAATGATAGACACACAATAGATCAGAACTATCATAGATTTAGTATTCATTTCATTCCATTCATCGCAAACATACAGTATACATTAAGAAAACTATATTCGACAACAACAAAGCTTCATATCTTCTTTAGATATATTCTCATAAATACAACATAGTGTGCAATCCACATCCTTTTAAGATTTTAGACATATTACAGACTCATAACTATATCCAGAAGCATTACAATATTACAATAGGCTCAAAGTGAACTCAATACTAACAATTGAATGGATCTTATTTAACCATCTAGCTTTATTTTTGATGTCATTGCTTCCTTTTATAGTTTTCTCTGCTTGGGAGTTATGTCTCTTTCTACTCTGCTCCACTCGTTCTACTGAAAAACTTTCCTTGCATGCTTTTGGCACCTATCTCAAGTCCACGTAGCATTCTAAAATTACAGAAATCTTAACTTCCTCATCATCTCATCTTTTTTCAGCTCCTTAATCATTTGAGAGGATTTCCCAATGATTCATTTCTTTATTTCCATGTGCGTCTTCTTGATTCTCGGTGCACATCAAAACAGGGACTAACACGTATTTGGTAGACTTCAAGCTCGGTGCACAATATCAAAATTCAGTATAATGCACACTTTTTTTCATTCTTCGCACATTAGCTTAGGTGTGCAAAAAACTTGGAATGAGCACGCACAACCTCATTTTTTTGCACACACCAAATCAACCCAAAACTTTGGGTGCCAACAATATGTCAAAATAAAAACAATGAGCTAAGTAAATGTGGCAAACATATGGATTCAAATCCATGAATTCAATAGATAATTATTGTGCTAATATGTACATTTCTTCCTGAATTTTGAGCAACAATGGATATTTACAGGTTGAATTGGTTTTAATATGCATTCCAATTATTTTTTGTAGGCATGTGTTGGAATTCTAGGGGTCTGTAAATAGACTAGAATGTGAGGGAAAGTGGTACATTATTTAAGTGGCTAAAAGATGAAAGTGTGGCAGGTGTTGTTGAGATGTAGAGAACACTGAGGATGGTGTTCCTATTTAAATGGGAGGGGATGTAACACCCCATTTTTAACCCACTGAATTAATTTGTAATTGATCATGATTAATAATGACTATCTCAACATGGAGATACTATTACCATGCTACGGCTTGAAAAAAATGTAAATGTATTATTTTGTAATATAAAATAGTTGATTGAAGGATGAAGCCTTAAAAGTACTAGCCATTATACCACTGGAGGAAAAGAGTGAGGGATCCTAAAAGGGGGGGTTCATTATGCCAGGATAACCCAAGCCTCTTGCAGAATTAATTGTTCTTGGAAATAATAAGTTGTTTCCATTTTTCATGATTTCAAAGAAAATTAGTTAATGAGGGAATATTGGTAGTTGGAAAACCAACCACCCTCAATGAATGGAAGCATGGAATACTAGCTAGGACAACAGAAAAATGTCAACCCATAGTACAACAGGAAATCATCACAGTTCCCCATGATTGACCCACAAGTTTCCTTCAGATAAAAGGAAGGCAGAGAAAAAACACATGGGCACATGTTGAGGAAGACAATTATAGTCTAGGGAAAACACATGAGAAGAGTGGTTGTTGAGAGGGAGAGAACCCACCCATGGGAAAACCTACAAGAATGGGAGAATAGAGAAAGAATGAATGCATGCATTGAGAGGGGAGTTCATGTAACATAGGATATTTGATGCATAGAGGAAAAGCTTGTGCAGGAACAACCAACACAAAATTTGATAGAAAAAATCCATAAGTAGATGAGGAATGTTTGAATGTAAGGTTTTTTCTATCAGTTTTCGTTTGGAGAGAAACCTTCACTATTCTAATTTCCTTGAGAACCTGAGAAGATTCCCTGATGGTATCATGGCTTGGCATGGGGGTGGAATGTTGCCAAAGTGACAGAGAAATAGAGTGTATGGTAGGGTGCAAAGGATTTCACCCACAGTCAATTGAACTGGCTACAACTTGTAAACAAATAAGAGTACTTTGCACTCGCTATTATACTACAAATCATATAAACATGTTATGCTTGCATAAGCTTTCCTTTGTGAAATCATCGAGCTTGTAAGAGATGTGCAATAATGAAATTTGTATCAAATTGTATGACTCACTAAGTCACTTTGAAAGGAATGGGAGTATATAGTTAGTAACCTATGATTGCATAGTATTTAGTTTATAGGTTGTTATACCTTTGAGAATTGAGATGGAATGAATGAATGGGTGCACATCTCTTGCTTCATGTATGCACCGTAAATTGAATTCTAGTTGATTTCCCTTGGGAGTTTAACTACAGACAGCTTGAAATGAGAAATTTATTTCTCTGTGAGTAGCATGGGATCTATGTGAAGTGTGTCTGAGGTTATTGTTGGGTATGGTTATGGAAATGTTTGGACATTGAGTTTGTGTTTTCAGGGAATATTGTAGTTCCCTTGGTTTCCAATTCACTTTCCCTCGAATTATCATCTAGCTGATTTTTACTTGAACGTACATGCCCCTTGTTAACAACTCTTGAAATTCAAGAGGGATGGAGTGAATAGCCTAACTTTTATTTTGAATTCTAGGGTTGTCTCTTGGAAATGTATCTTATCCCATATTCCTAAAAGTTTTGTTCTTAAAACCTGTGATTTAGATGAATCTGGTGTTGTGACTGGGTATTGTTGAGTAGTAGGAGCCATTAGTGAAGCCCCTGGTGGAAAATCATAAGAAAGGTATATGGGTAAGGGTGTAAAAAAGTGAATGCAATTGAGTGATGAAGATGATTCTGAGTCATCCGATGAGAAGTGGGGAAGAATTCACCTTAACCCATCGAAATCCTTGTTTAATCTCAAAGAGAAAAGTAGCCATTGGTCGAAGGGGAGGACATGCCTATGTCATCAAATCATCATTAGATATTGGGAACCAGGGGTGGAGTCCCAGTTAATCAGGTCACGAGAGGACCATAAGGTCGGACCCTCCAATTAACATAGTCATGTCAACCTGGTGTCGGTGGGGCAAGGTTCCATCACCCTATTCCAACCTTGTGTTACACCTAAAAAGAAAGAGAGAGAGAAGATATGATGTAGGGTGTTAGGGTGGCAACTAGAATTCCATGTGGGAGAAGGATGACGGGTTTCAACCTCGGGTTGGAATAGGATGAGTGTGGTGTCTTGGTCAGACATAACCCTTTAGTTTAGTGCCCTTGATTTCTAACTTTCAAATCTAAGAATCAAGGATCCTCACCCATTAATCTTTCTCGATAAGATCAGGAGGGAGGCCAATTCCCCAGAGTATTGGACCCCCGTACCACCAAATTTCCCAATCATGTTTCCCATTTGTGCTTTCCTGATATCCCAATTCTCGGTTGGGAAAGGTTCTGGGAAGAGTTCCAACCCATTCCCTTTATTAGCATGCGAGTGGGGGGAAGATGGAGCACATGTCGATGACATCATGAAGAAATTGATATGACATATTCAAGCCAATGAGAAGTGGACAAGTATCAATTCCAAAGTGGAGAGGAGCCCCTATGCTTGTACTAACGTGTAGTGCCATGCTAGTCTATGTGTCATACAGTAGTTGGTCCACATGTTAAGGATATGCAGAGTTCCATACAAGAAAGAAGGATGTGATGATGTTAGCAGCCACATGTCGAGCCATGTCATTTTTTCATGTTATCTTAGTGTCCGACTAGGGTACGAAGTGCCATGCTGAGTGGTGTGCCATGCCAGGACCACATTTCCTTATCTCCATATCGATCACCAGATAGGGAATTCGAAGGGTGAGTGTTTTTTAATTAACCCAATGGGACGATACTTGGAGGGGTGATATCCAGTGGGCCAATACCCTGGTGGGTCGATACCTTGTGGGATGATATATGATGGACCAATACCCCAGTGGGTCGATGCCCTAAATCACCATCCATCACAAGGATGTCGAGTGGTGTGCCACATCAAGACCATGTGTCCTTGGCTCCATCTGGATCATCAGATCAGGAATTTGAAGGGTGAGTGTTTATGAATTAACCTAGTGGGTTGATACGTGATGAACCAGTACTCGGTGGGTCCATATCCCGGTGGGCCAATGCCCTAGATAATCGACCACCAAAATTTCTAAGGTAGTGTAAGTGTGGTATATCTCCAAAATCCTAATGCCTGGTGAGGCACGTAACCCCTCCAAGGATGTCTCAATTCATCCATGTGTCTCGACAGGTCCACACCAAGTGGAGCCACGTGGGATGGTACATGTGGATAAGGTCCACGTGGATGTCACGTGGATGTGGGGTAAATTTTAGGTAGAGGAAGTAGGAAAACTTCAATAGGCCATAACTATTGAAAATATAACTCCAACACCTAGGTACTTTGTTATCTAGTGATTTCCTTACTACAATCAGACTAGCAACTCATAAAACAATAATACGCTACTGAAATATTCAACTCAATATCATGCAGTGGAAGCATAAACAAGGAAACAAAATCAATCGTACATGAACACCATAATTTTTGGGTAACTACCCCTAGAAAAACCCTGGAGGGAAAACAAGTGTTGAGAATGATTTTATTATGCTAAAATAAGGGATCCCATAACAGGGATAATGGCCCACTGAGAGAAATACAACTGCAGACTAACCTGGCAAGGTATGACCTATTGTACAACCAATTCTAGCACACTTTTCTAGGAATCCATGACTGTCTCTTGAGTGATCCATGGATATCTGCGACTTTCCCCACTGTGACCCATGGATGTCTGCGACTATCTCCACTGTGACTTGCAAATTTCTACAAAAAAATTGTACAACAAACTTTGTATGATATGACTCTTTCTTATGGATTTATTTTGTTGAAACCCACCTGTGTATGCCTTATTTCTCTCTTCTCCTTGACCTGTATGATTTCTAGATGAAGGTCCTTCTCTAGATGAAGGTCCTTCTTCACCTATCCAATATCTTGAACCACATTCATTCGTGATCCAATACTCTATGTGTCGACTCTCTCAACATAACTCTTTTCTAGTGTAATCCTTGTTCCTCTTGAATCATTGTCCTTCATGATCCAAGCACTCGAGCAGAGGTCCTTCTCTACTCCTCAGTGTGACCTTGGAGACACCACACTAGAAAAGGTCCTCCTTTTCTATATGTGTGAATGAGAATTCCTCATTATCCTAGCATTTATTTGATAATCATGAGTTACAATCTATTTCTAATCTCCAAAGTGATCTACGGTTGAGATTACTTATCACACTCACTTGCGATTTAGATTACATGTTGCATTCTAAGTACTTTTAGCATGTTTCTTAAATAAATCAATTAACTAATTACATAGTTAATTAATAAAAGAAATTCACTTTAATAATTCTTTTATTTAAACTAAATTCAAGAGTATAAGACTTTGGACGATTTCCACACATTTAGACATATAGACCTGTATGAAAAATGATACCAATAACATCAATAATAAATTTTGATCCCGAGCTCAGTTTTGAGCATGTTGATCATAGTTGGAGAGATCTCCATGAGTAGATTACATCCATGGGATCCATTTAGAGGAAGGAATCAAGGTGAGAAACAAAACAAATTGACACCCCACCAGCCTAAGGAAGGGTTAGGGGGTTGGGTGTGTTACAACAAGTGTAAAGTTGAATAAGAAAAATGAGGATGTGAGATAAACATTTAAAAAAATAATTGTATGATAAAAACCAATAATAGAGAAGGATGATAAATGCTAAGTGAAGAGCCATGGCTATTGGCCTTCCCTTATGCCCTAGCTCTTCCTATTTATTCACTCTTTCTCATACTCAAAGGAATTTTGGCAGAGGAGGATATCATCGTATCCAAAATTGTTGAAAGGAGAATATTGAGCACCATTCCAAAGTGGTTTTCACAATCGGGTTCTAGGGTAAAAAAATCATGCCTTAATGTGTTGTGTTTTCCTCTATGTGTTGAGTAGTTTTCTAGTTAAATTTGCCATTGTATGTATTTGAAGTTTGTTCGTTAACTTTAATAGCTTTTCTATATATCATTTGACTCGATGAGGAGGAGTAGTTATTTGCTACATATTTTTTTATTTTACTGTGTGAGAGGGTTTCTTCAAATGAAATCGATTTAATGGTTATTACCCATTTCAACAACTAGCTAATCTCCACCATCCAATGAAATGCACATGCCTCCTTCCAAAGTTGTTGAAAAACTTGCTAAAACCATATTTGTTTCTCATGGGAGTCTCTCTCTATGGGGTGAATTTTGATTGTCTAGCAAGATTATTGAAGTGACCATGCATCATTTTCTTTTGTTGGACTTTTTACATTGTCCTTGAGCAACCTCACATCTTGCTAGGAATTGTTTTAATGCCTAGAATGATATTTCACTTGTCTAAGTCGATTTCTCATTTCTTGGGCCGAATTCCCTACTCTTTAGGTTGATCCCTCATTACCTAGGCATTTGAGCTTCCCTACAGTTGTCTAAGACCTCATCAAACAATCCCATGTTTCCCACGACTTGGGTTTGTTCTCCAAACATTGTGTGTGATATCCAGCATGAGAATAAACCTCACACGCTCATTCTTCATTGTCCAAACAATGAGTGTGATCCATAGCTTGAGGAGAAGACCCATGCTATTGTTCTATGTTATTCAAAGGCTAAGTATTCTTTGTCACCTTCATCTCTACCCATGAACCCTAGCAACAAGAGAAATGTTACTATATTTCTCTACTGGAAAACCAAACGATGTGTGTATCAAACTGATTCCTTTTATGTCAGTATGTTTCTCTTGCTCTATATACCCTGGTAATGTTTTTTTTACTATTTTGGGTGTCCTAAAATAATGTTGGACATATTCCACATAGCCCACACATTTCACAACTGAATTGGGCGTTAAACCCTATGATAGCCAGTGAAGTAACACTTCTCTTCAAGAGAGTTGGTCATGTTTCCTGTCGTTGGGGAATCTGAGAGGTGGTCTTATAGTTAGTGAAGAGAAACACAAGTTGAAAATGTTGTATTTAGAAATATTGTTAAACAACATGTGGTAGAGAAGTGGATGAATAGTAAGAAAACATATTCCCTTTGATAGCATGGAACGTTGTTTGGGATATGAGTAATAGCGAACTCATTATTAATGTCACCCTATGTATTAAATATTGGTGAGAGATGCATCACTATAATCTACTAGTGTAGGAAAGGGTACTAGAGGTGATGACCAACAATAAAGAAACTATCCCTACAATCAAAACTTGTACTTCCTCCATGTAAATCTATTGATATTTGTGTAGGCCAATTGGAGGTAAAAATCAGTGTTAAGGTTCCACGTTTAATGAAAACTATGTGAAAACCATCGGCATGAAGTTCAAAGTTAGTATGAAGCAACATTACACCTATATCTCATTCAAGAGTAATGGGTATCTCATTTTATTACCATTCACACCCAAGAACCATAATGAAGGCCATACTAAGTTCTCAGGGAAATACGGTTGTAGAGATTTGATTATTTTTATTGGCATAATTTTCATTGCCATTTCTATCTATTTTACATGTGCAGGATACATTGAGCGAGTACATTTCTCATCAGGAGAATAAGAAAGTTCCATGTGTAGGGCATAGGAATGAGGTTTGGTAGCCTCTAAAAGATAGAGAAATCTATGCAAAACATAGAGACAAAACTGAGATAGAGACAAGAAAGTTAATTCTGGATAAGGTCCATATTGGTGAAGTGAGTGGGCTATAGGTCCCTTGTTTGCAGATCAAATGGTATCTAATCAGTTGCATCCTTGATCGAGACATATGATCTAGAGATTTGAATAAAATATTGTAGAGTTCATCATGGGTAAAGAAAGAATAGATAAGTTGGAATACTTAAGGGCCAACAATGATCAACTTTGGGAAGAGAACAAGCACTTAAAGGAGAAGTTTAAAATGTTTAATCAGAAGGTGATAGAGATGGAGAAGCACATGGAGACCTCTAACAATTTTTTTTCATTTCTCAAGAAGAATTTTGAAGAATCCCAAGACTCCCTCACTGTAGTTAGAATAAATTGGGACAAGCATAGAGCGCAACTTGTATACCTTGGTGAAAGGTCATCCAATGGATAACTAGCAAGAGGATAGGTTCAAGCTGATGATGAAGCAATTGCAACAAGATTTTACAAAGAAGGAGAAATCCTTGGCAAGGCTTCACAGCTCACAGAAGTAAGGAAACCTTCCATTTCCACTACATATGCTAGCACCATGACTCAGACCACTTTGGTAATCTCACCTTCTCTAGACATCTATCAAGAGTAGCTTGGTGAATTTGAGGAGAATACCAAGGGAATTGGTTCCAAGATATTAAGGAAAATGGGCTATAATGGACAAGTTCTAGGCAAGAGGAGACAAGGCCTCTTGAGCCGCACTGTAGTTATTCCATGGGAGAAGAATGAAGGCCTACAATTTGATGAAATAAGTGAAAATTCCATCACCATGAAGACCACTTTCATGAAGGCAACATACATGTCAGAGTCGTCTTGCTCATTAGGAGAAGGAGAAACAACGGTAAATGAAGGTGTGTTGGCATAGGGGCAAACTCAGGGTTCAACGCTACAACAATGCACCAACAAAACCCTAACTACCAGCCCTTTCGGCAACACCTGCGAAGCAGATGAAGTCTCACCCGAGGTAGAGGCATGGGTGGTTGCAGGACTCAAGTGTCTGCAACCTTAGCTGGGACACATATATGTGATTATAATACTTAATACATCTCTTAGCACCATCAGTTCCTTAATATGTAATCACTATTCACTTTGTTGATACAACAGAGCTTCGCAGTATTCACATCAATATATAGTATTCAAGCACTTAGCATATACAAATCGATCAAAATGAGCATATCAAGCACTAAACATGACTATCTAGATCAGATCTAACATTCTCACATATGATAAGCACAAAGCATAAATAGATATATCTAAACATATCATATCACTTAGCATATAACATATGAATGCATCAAGACAAAGAACAAAGCACAGAACACCGTGTTTACGTGTTTCACCCCCACCCTGGGGCTACGTCCACCAAATATTCTTCTTTATTGTTTTCAATCAATCGGTTATAGGCACAAAGCCTCAAAACCCTTACACCACACAGGACAGAAGATGTTTGAATCTCGCTAGATCCTTCTTCCTTGCATTATAGCATAAAGCCTTCTACAGTCTCTCACAGGGACTTGCACTCAGCTCTGCAAGTCTTACACAGGATGCACAAAGCCTTGATCACACAGATTCAACTCTTGGCACTTAGCCTACATCACATAGATGTCGATTTGACTACTTCTCTATATGGCCTAGACATCTATATATACATACAAAATAGGCTTAAACATGGGTAAACTGATGGGCTGACATCCCCTTCTTGTTACATATTCCAAAAAAACCCAAAAAAGGGGCCCAAAAGGGGGCCGAGATCCCATGATCTCCTCTTCATCTTGTGCTCCACCTTCGATAGGTTGTCGAAGTCTCATAATAGGTCAACATGACCAAGAAACTCCCAAAACTTGGTCAAGGGCCAACAGGTCCCCAACACTCACCTGTGACTCGTCCCGAGTCACTCTGGTCTGAGAAATTTTGCCTTAAATGCCTCGAGCTTGGCTGGAGCAGCTTCGACTTGCTGCTTTGTTGTGGCCTCTTGTTCAGTTAACTCCTGTATTACTAAGTCATTCATTGGTCCTTCTAGGCATTGTTCTGCTGTGAGGACGACCTGTTCTAGCTCTGCTCCTTGGCTCTCGACCTCTGTAAACAACAAGCATTCCTTATCTTGCACAGGTTGAAGTTGTTGAGTGACTTCCATCACTTTTCTTTGAAGCATATGGATCTGCTATTGAGTTGTATGTTGTTCATGAGACCTCTTGATTCTATCTACAACGAACAGGGCCTTCAACTATGCCTGTAGTGTATTTGTGTGTTGCTTCGCTTCCTGGAGCTGCGACTCCAATGCTTGTAACTCTGGATTGTCAATGAGGTTTTCATATGTTTGAGCACTCTAGTTACTCAACTTCTTGCACTCTGAGGAAGGATCTATTAATATGTCAACTACGCTGCGGGTAGTGGCTTCCCTTTGGTCTAGTACGTCTTGAGGGGTCTTGGGCACAGTTCAGATCTCTAAGTCTGTTATGCGTTGCTGGAGCTGTTGGATTACGTCTTAGAGTTGTGCCACCTGCTATGGAACTCGTTCTTTGGCCTTTACATCAATGATTGTCACAAAGCGAAGTGCTCCGTGGACCATCTCCTATACTTCGAGTTGCTCTGCGAGAAACTGTTCTTTTTCTTTATGCAGTTGGGCTTTTTCTTTAGCGAACCTCTCTTGCAGAGTAAGCTTCTCATGTTTGGAAGTACTGTGATACTCTAGCAGGTCTTCTTGTGCTTGTGCCAAAGCCTAGGTGGCTTGCGTTGTTTCCTCATGTGCTCGTCGAAGGAAAGCTTCAACTATATCAGCGATCCGGTGGAGTTTAGCTGGATCATCTCCTATTTTTGGTGTTCCTGCTGATAGAGGCGCAGTAGAAACTGTGCGGTTGGACAGTAGTGCCTACTGCACTTCTTGAAGTTCAACCTTCATCCGACTAAACACCTCCTCCTGCTTAGCTTCTTGCTTCTCTACTATCTCCAGCAAAGCATCATTCAGTGTTGCGTAGATGAATTCAAAATCATTTGAGGTGAGGGTGGTCTCAAACATAGTCTTGGTTGCTTTCGATTTCTTCCTTGAGGAAGGTTTTGGAGGGGAAACCTTCCTTTTCTTTGAGGGTTTCTCCTCGTCTCTAGGTAGTGTAACCTTGCCTTTTTCTTGTTCCACTTCTATGCCATTTATCTCTCCGCCATCACCTCCTTGCTCAAGTGAGATAGAAGCAGTCTTCGCCAAGGTACTATGGACATCCTGGGCTTCTTCATTTTTCTTGGTCTTGCTCGGTCTAGGTGCATCCGTCGTAGTTTCTGGACTATCAACATCAGACATCTCCCCAGGGTTCTCTAGAACAAGGAGGTTCACCAACCATTCCTTGGTAATCTCTTCCAAGTCATCCTCCATCAACTTGTAGTATGTCTACAGCTGTTGTTTATGCTCATCAGCGTGTGCTGTGATATAGATGAAATGGTAGTCCGCGTTGAATTTCATCAATGTCCTAAACCTGTGGAGTGTGTTTGGGATTATATGAGGCTCGGATTGGATAGCGGTCTTCAATTGGGTGTAATAAGTGTGGAAGATGGCATTTGATTTCCACTGCTTGTTCATGTCACTGGAGTACCACAACATACTGAACTTCACGGCCAGTAGTTCAAAGGGCTCGATGTCAAGGAAGGTCGCACCTTCCGGCATCTCCCAAGCGATGAATTCTACTAATATGAGAAGCCAACTAAAGTGGAACTCATATCCTTGGTCTTGTGCTTCCCTGGAGTCCGGTTCTAACTGGTTCACCAAGTACTTCACCCAATTCATGTGTAGTCCCTCCGCGCACTTCCCTGCGAGGTCGACTACAAATCCAGTTACTTGGGTGGGCCAGTTCTTGCGAACTAATTTCCCTGTGATCAGTTGACAGGCTAGGAGAACTGTGTCACTCTGGATAGAGGCTACCTTGTAGCCTCATTTTCCCTTCTCTACATCTCTGTAATTATCCTTTATCCTTTGGGCGAGAGCGCAATCCGCGGTCTTTCCGGGGTAGAAATCTTGTGGGTCGGGGCCTTGCATGATTAGCTCTGTGATCCGATTGATCAATGTCAGATCCACTGTAATGTAGTGGTTCAACCACAAATAACCTCCATGATAGGAATATAAAAGTAATTTGATGCATGCGTTCACCTCATGGTGTCGCTCGAAGTGTGGAATCTTCATAACATTCAGTAGGATGGATTTCACGAGGTTCTAGGTCCATGACTGAGGGGTAATCTTTGAGTTCTTTCCTTTCGTTCTTGTCATATACTTATGCAGGGCGAGCATGTTGTAAACCTTCCTTTCGTCGAGGTTGAAGTAGATAAACTTCAATGGTGAGAGCTTATCCTAGTCAGCACAAACTGCGCACACCTCTTTCAGAAGGTACACAGTGACCAATGCGTATTCAAAGTCTCTAAGCACATTGTCTCAGTTGATTGCGCCGCTCAGAGGTGGTAGATAGGCGGGTAAAATGCTCGGATTCAGCTTGGAATTTGTGATATTGTCTCTGTGCTTCGTTCGTTTCTCATCAGCTGGCCGAGATGGTCTGGCTGGAGCAGTGGATGAAGAGGCCTCCAGTCCTCTCATCGAAGATGCTTGTACACCTGTAGACATTCCTCTCTCCGACATGACTCTTTCAGTCATCAAGTCGAGGAGAACTTATGTCACTGATTCTTCAACTACGGTGAGCTCGTCGGACATACATGCTTGAGATTAAAATATTGGGGTCACGATGGACTTAGACACTGCACTGGAATACTAGAAAGGGTGAAATGATCACTATATGCAATTTGTTTAGTCTGCAGGCTTCAAATTATCAGTTATCAAAAGTGTTCTTTGTGCATGGCGTGAAGGGATAAGTAGGCAACTCAACAATGGTTCGCGTGCAATGGTTATGAGCACCTATTAACTCCTTTTCAATCCATTATGGCGTGATCCAACGGTCTGATGAGGAAACTTTATTTCTTTTCTGTCCATTCGGAGAAAAATTCGAACGGATATATCGGGTCCAACGGCTATATTGCTTCGCCATGGTGAAGTACCATGTGTCGTTGTTCTGATATCCTTACGAAGCTCCAATTCTACAAATTTTCTATTTGCGAAGTTCCCTCTGGAACCTTCTGCAACTTAGCTCTCTTCTTACTTTCTTTCCTCACATTCTTTCCAGTGAGCTTCATCTCAATAGTTCTTTTTCCATTATGATTCTTGTCTTCTTTTAACATAGTTACTGCGCGCTATTGAGATTCTTTCCTAGGACTCGGGTTTAATACCTTTTCTTTGTCTGGGATAGGTACTTCAGTCTTTGGGAATCTTTTGATGTTCCTACAGCTTCGACATCAGGGTCGCTAGTGTCAAATAGCTTCGATCTATTCTCTTGTTCTTCAATTAATTGTGCGATCCTTTTAGTCATGAAATATTTTAACTCTTTCTTCTTCTGCTCCAAGGCTTCTTCTTCTTCCCTTCATCTGGCTTGAGCTCTATAAATACAAGGTTTTCTTATTAACATGGTAAACGGGGCGTTGTCTTCAATAAACTTAATAATCTCAAAATATTCCTCTGTTGAAGTTCCATTGAAGGTCATAGGTATCTGAGTGAGCCTCCCACATAAGTTTACCAGCTTTCCTCTGAATAACCCTATTCCTCCTAGTGAAGGGATCGTAGAAAGCCTTCCTATATCTTCCCAAGTCCATTATGTCGTGATATTCACTTCTGTGTCCTCATCTAGAACACAGTCAATGTCGAAGTCCCCTATTCTTGCTTCAATGCATTTTTTTCTTTAAAGGTTTCTGATAATCTAATATGTCGGTGATCATCCAAGGTGTCTTTCATCTGTAGTAATACCTTCTCCAATTATTTATGGGGTTCTGCTATAGCCTTAGTTTCTAGATCTGGCTTAGGGTTTTCTTGATTCATATTCGTTCCTTCAAGATTAATGATCATTCTAGGGCAATCCAACACTTCATGGTCCATAGCCTTACAACAAAGACAACTAGGTCTTCTTCTAGGGCATTCCAGAGCACAGAGCTTCCATATCTAAATTTTTTAACTATTCTTACCTTTATCAGAGCACAGAGCTTCCAGATACTACCTCTTTTATTCTTACCTTTCTTAGAGCACAAAGCTTTCAGATCTTGCTTCTTTCCTTTAGATCTGAACTTCTTTATTCAAATCGAGCTTCTTTCTTTTATAACTAATCTTCTTTCTTTAGCACAAAGATTTATAAGTCAAGTATAATACTACGTGCTAGGGCACAGATCTATGCACAGATATTTCACAGTTTCAAGATTGATCTTTGCACAAAGATTCTTCTTTCTTGGTTCCTAGCAATCACAATTTGAGGTCCCGGCAACAAAACCATTTATTGACACAGGGGTAGACCTAAGGTTCAACGCTACAACAGGGCACCAACAAAACCCTCACTACCACCCCTTTTGGCAACACCTACGAAGGAGATGAAGTCTCACCCGAGGTAGAGGCAGGGGTGGTTGCATGACTCAAGTGTCTGCAACCTTATCTCGGACACAGATATGTGATTATAATACTTAATACATCTCTTAGCACTGTCATTTCCTTAATATGTAATCATTATTCACTTCGTTGATACAACAGAACTTTGCAGTATTCAAGCACTTAGCATATACAAATGGATCAGAATGATCATATCAAGGACTAAATATGACTATCTAAATCAAATCTAACATTCTCACATATGATAAGCACTAAGAATAAATAGATCTATCTAAACATATCAGAGCACTTAGCATATAACATATGAACGCATCAAGACAAATCATAAAGCACACAACATAGTGTTTATGTGGTCCACCCCCACCCTGGGGCTACGTCCACCAACTCTTCTTCTTTATTGTCTTCAATCAATCGGTTACAGGCACATAGCCTCAAAACCCTTACTCCGCACACGATAGAAGATCTGTGCATCTCGCTAGATCCCTCTTCCTTGTGCCACAACACAAAGCCTTCGACAGTCTCTCACAGGGACTTTCACTCAGCTCTGCAAGTCTTACACAAGATGCAAAAATCCTTGATCACACAGATTCAACTCTTGGCACTTAGCCTACATCACATAGATGTCGATTTGACTACTTCTCTATATGGCCTAGACATCTATATATACATACAAAATAGGCCTAAACATGGGTAAACCCATGGGCCGACATCGCCTTCCTGTTAAATATTCCCAAAAACCAAAAAAAGGGGCCGAGATCCCATGCTCTCTACTTCGTCTTGCGCTCCACCTTCGACAAGCTGTCAAAGTCTCAGAATAGTTTAACATGACCAAGAAACTCCCAAAACTTGGTCAAGGGGAAACAAAGTGGCATCCCACTACCACCTCAAGGTTCTTGTGGTATATTGAAGGAGAGAATCAATGAGGAGAGTTCACAAAATCATCATACACTTTCACTCAGAGAAAACAACAAACCAATTAGCGAGAGAAATAAGAAGAAGAAGACCAGGGGATCTACGTAAAACAAGACATTTCTTGTTTTTCATTGATGCAATAATATAGGCCATACCATAGATAGTTGTTGGTACATAGAGACATGCACATTGTGGAAAGAAATGCCATCTTAAGGAATCTTGTTGGGAGAATCAAGCCTCATGTCGCAAGACAGATTGCTTCCTAAGGAGGAATGACAAGAAGGCTTTTCCAATCCAACAACATACATAGAGGCACACAGAGAGGAGTATGTCAAGAAGTCTTTGTAGAAACAACAAGAACTTTTTCCACCATTACAATTTGAGTGGTCACTGGTAGTTGGCTACTTCATCCAGGATAAGGGTGTGGAGAGTGAAGATTGAAGAAGATGAAGATCTACTTGCATCTCCAAGTCCAAGTGACAAAATTTTTCCAAGGAGATACACAACAACATGAGAGAAAAAAAACAAGAGAGAAGGAAAACAAGTTGATGTCGAGAGCAACCAAAATCCAATTCTTGTTTTCAATATTTCATTCAAATAACCCCATATTGGAGTTGTGTTGTAGATTCGCCCACACAGGTCAATGACCTTAGAGGAGTTCTTGAGAACTCCATGGTGTGCTTTCAAGAATCTGCATACACTTGAGAGTTATTTCCATGCTAGGAATCAATCGATCCTAGCTGAAGAAGGTGGCCACACTTCTTTCATGGGACTAATATGTAATGGAAGCATGTTGGGATCACACTAAATAAGAAGACCAACATTTGACTTGACTTCATGCTATCCAATATGGACTATCTCCAAGGAGAGGGATATGGGAATGAATGGTGAGTACAAACCAGAGCCAGTTGTCAAAGCCACAATCTTGATCCAAAGCCTAAAGTTATAGCTGGAGCCAACGTGGAGCCAGTTGTCAAAGCCACAATCTTGATCCAAAGCCTAAAGTTATAGATGGAGCCAACGTGAGAGTTCCATAGAAGCATACAACACTGATCTAGATTGGTTTCTTTGAGATTTTGGAGATCAAAACTCATCTGAATGGGGAGGTGTGATCAGAAATAGATCCAAAACAAGAATGGGCAAGACTCAATACATTCAAGACAACATAAGAATTAATCAAGGTCATATAAGCTATGTAAAACAATTCAAGTGTAAAATTGAATAAGACAAATGAGGATGTGAGAGAAATGTTTAAAAAAAAATTATATGATAAAAACAAATAGGAGAGAAGACTAAGAAATGGGAAATGAAAAGTCAGGGTTGTTAGCCTTCCCTTACCCCCAAGATCTTCCTATTTCTTCAGTCTTTCTCATACTGAAAGGGGTTTTGGCCAAGGAGGAAGAGTCTTTCTCATACTGAAAGGGGTTTTGGCCAAGGAGGAAGAGAGCATTGAATCTAAAATTGCCAAAAGGAGAATACAAAGCATCATTCAAAACTTGTTTTCCCAATTGGATTCCAGGGTAAAAGAATCATGCCTTAATGTGTTGTGTTTTCATGTGTGTGCTTAGTAGTTTTCTAGTTAAATTCTCCATTGTATGTATTTGAAGTTTGTTGGTTAACTTTAATGGCTTCTCTATATCTTATTTGACTGGAGGAGTTGTTTGTTGCATATTCTTTTATTTTAGTATGAAAGGTTTTATTTAAAACAAATTGGTTTAACGGTGATAAAACATTCAAAAGCTAGCTAATCTTCACCGTCGATTGATCTCGACGAGTGAAATCCATGGTCCTCCTTCCGAAGTTGTTGAAAAACTTGCCAAAAACCATATTTCTCTCTCTTGGGAGTCTCTTTGGGGCATTTTTTATTGTCTGGTTGATGTATTGAAGTGCAGATGCACCGTTTTCTTTTTCTAGATGTTTTCCATTGTCCCTAAGCGACCTCACATATTTTTGGGTGTTTTGTTTCCTGCATGGACTGATATTTCACTTGTCTAAGTCGATTTCCCATTGCTTGGGCCAAAACCCCTGCTCCGTGGGTTGATCCCTCATTACCTAGGCATTCGAGCTTCAGCACGGGAGTATGCATCCCATTTGGGTGTCTTACATTGTCTACGACCTAACTAAACAATCCCATGCTGCCCATGACTTGGGTTTGTCGTCCAAACGTTGCGTGTGATCTGTAGCACGAGGAGAAACCCCACACGCTCGTTCTTTATTGTCCAAACAATGCGTGTGAACCCTAGCTCGAGGAGAAGACCTACGCTATTGTTCTCTGTTGTTCAAATGCTGAGTATTCTTTGTTGCCTTCATCTCTGCCCATGAACCCTAGCGACAAGAGAAATAATATTATATTTCTCTGGTGGAAAACCTAACGACACGTATATCAAACTAATCATGTTCATGCTCTCAACTTAGTCCCAAGGCACCCGAGGAATCTTCCTTTGATGGCGATACATTTCTCTTGCTCGATCTACCCAGTAATGGTCTACATACTGTTCTGGGTGTACTAAAAGAACGTTGGACATATGCCCCATAGCCCACACGTCTCACAACTGAATTGGGCATTAAACCCTATGATAGCTAGTGAAATAACGCTTCTTTTCATGAGAGTTGACCATATTTCCCGTCATAGGGGAATGTGCGAGGTGGTATTACAGCCGGTGAAGATGGCCATATTTCCTGTCATAGGGGAATGTAAGACGTGGTATTACAGCCGGTGAAGAGAAACACAAGTTGAAGACGTTGTATTCAGAAATATTGTTAAATAGTACGTGGTGTAGAAGTGGATGAATGGTAAGGAAGCATCTTCCCTTTGATAGCATGGAACAATGTTTGGAATATGAGTAATAGTGCATTCATTATTAATGTAACCATGTGTATTAACTATCGGTGAGAGATGCATCACTATGATCTACTAGTGTAGGAAAGGATACTAGAGGTGGCGATCAACAAGCAAGCAAGTGTCCCTAGAATCAAACAATATACTTCCTCCATTTAAAGCTATTGATATTTCTTGAGGCCTTGGAGGTAGTGTAAAGTTTCCACGTTTAACTGTGTGAAAACCCTCGGCATGAAGTTCAAAGTCATTATGAATCAAAATTCCACCTACATCTCACTCAAGATTAATGGGGGATCTCATTCCATGTCCATTCACACCCAAGAACAATAATGAAGGCCATACTAAGTTCTCACAGAAAGAGTGTTGCATAGTTTTGATTATTTTTATTGGCACAATTATCATTGTTATTGCTAGTTATTTGACATGTGCAGGCTACATTGAGCAAGGACCTTTCCTATTAGGAGAAGAAGGAGCAAGGACCTTTCCTATTAGGAGAAGAAGAAAGTTTCATGTGCAGGGCATAGGACTGAGACTTGGTAGCCTCTAGAAGACAAAGAACTCTATGAAAAACTTAGAGACATAACCTAGATAGAGACAAGAAAGTTAATTCCACATATGGTCTGTATTGGTGATGTAATTGGGCTATAGGTCCCTCCATTGTGGATCAAGTTTAATGCATGGCCATCTAGTTTGGAAAAATGACATTTTTTTTTTTGATCTTCCTCTATATTATGGACACTAAAATACACTTCTAACTATTGCAATAAACGATTCAGCTTAAAAAACATCAATCTCACCTTGCTATGGTTTGATCTCCACTTTCACTTCCATTTTAAACGGAGGAAGGTTGTGAAGGAGTGATGGCACGAGAACTTGATTTCTTTATCTCGGTCTCTTTTTTGAGTCTTTTTCTATGCCTTCACTATCTCCCTCTTTCTCATCCAATCCCACTTCTAAGTTAGAGCCACCAACCTCCCTAAAAGGTTCAAACTTGTTCACTAGAGCCACCATGAGGAGACCCATGTTGTGAGAGATATTAGCTACTTTCTCTTCCAACATCACAAATCTCCCTTCTACTTCATAGGTTGTTATTAATGGACTTATCTAGGGTTCTGCAACTTCCTTCTTAACCCAATTAGTGGATCCTCCAACTTTCTGCAAATAACTCAAAGAAAAATTCTTTGATACAAATATGATCTATAAATTGTTGTTGATATTCCACTAGAATAGTTTGTCAAAACATGTCTTTGTATTATGATGAAATATTTTATTATGCATGTTTATTTCCTTATATCTCATATATATTATAACTAGATTATTGCTCAAATTTATGAAAATAAGTAAAATAAAATAAAAAATGAAAGAACAAGAAAATGAATACACCATACACACAATGAACACAAGATGTATTCTAGGAAACTTGAAATGGGAGAAAGCCTAGCTAAAAGGTGAGGTGTGTGATCTACTCTCTTTTCTTTACTTATGAAATGCAGTGGCACTCACTACATTGAGTTTCCTTTGACACTATGGCCTCAATGGATTCTACAGAATCTTCTTCCTCCTCTATTATGCTCTCAAATCTCACTCTTATATTCTCGAGTCAAATATGGAATAACTACAATTCTAAAATAATGGAACCCTCTCTCCTCCTCCAAGTCCACTATTTAAGATAACATGATAGTCGTCTAGGGTTAGGGATTTTGCATGCCTCAACCCTTGATTAGTGTTAGTGTTCTCGACCTTATAAAATCTTCTTGAAATCCCACAAGTGACCAGACCTACATGTGTGTAATGGGGGTTGACATAGAATGTGTGTAATGGGGGTTGACATAGAATCCACTTGATACCATGGTGTCAATTTGTGGGAGACATAAATTTCACATGTGAAATTCCACTGAGGTGAATTTTGTACCATTGGAAAGATATAGATGTGTAGAACAATATTAAGGGGTTAGGAGATATTGTTGAAAATGTTTTATCCCAAAAAGTGTCATTTGATGCCCTCAAAATGGATCTATAAGGTTCCATACCCCAAATCTCCAAACTAGGACCTCCCACTAAAATGGGCCCTACAAACCAATTCCTCCATTTTTAGACTAGAAAGAATATATAATAATTCATTCTAGATCATGTAATATCTAGGGTTGGTTTTAGTATGCAAAATAGAAGACATTATAATGCATATAGTACCTCATTGGATAAGGAATACAATCAAGTACATGGAAAATTAGTATCAAAGCATTGGATATATTTTTGGGATCAAAACATAGTGTATGGGTACACTAAGTTGTTTCAAGTGACTAATACCTCTAATTGTAGGAAGGATTGTAGACAAAGAAGATAGAGAAAAATATGAAGGATATCATCTAGTAGATAATAGGCTTTCCATCTACAAGGGATGAATATATGCTCTTAATTTTATGGATTTTGAGAAACTTATTCTTAATACTATGCATAATGTAATTTAGTTTCACCAACCCAATTACCAAAAAATAATCACAAGAATAAGAAATGACAAGATTTCATTTTTCTATAAAAAAAACATTTGTAATGTGTTGCCCTACCTTAAGAGTATCTTGACAAATGAAGTATTGAACTATTTATAGCCCATTATTGTACATCTTATGTGTTTCCAATTTTTAGTTATAAGGTACACTACAATTAGTAGAAAACTTTCCATGGCACAATTACAATTTTTTTTCTATTTTTTTTTTTTTTTTGTAGATCTAGAGCTACAACACTTACATCAGTCAACATTTCTTATGTAGAGTTTCTAGAAACCAATTGTAGATTTGTATTCTCCACACAAAAATATGTGATTTCAAAAAATGAGGGCTCAAATAACAGGTAGGGCAAAAGAAATATTGCATTTGAAATATTATATTTTTTAGGACTTTTTTATGATGACCATGGATATTCTAGAGTAGATATTTTTTTATAGAAAGCCTAGTTTACCACTAAACCAACACCATTTTATAGATATTTTTTCGTGCTTTGATTTAGTATATTATATAATATACTTCATATCAATATTCAACACACTACAAACCTTGCAAATTTCTTTCCCCAAACCCTAACAACACCATATGGCTTCCACCCATAGTGACGCTCCCATGTCATTTACCTAGGATCAATGAATACTGAAAAGTCATATATGCATGATTTGATTTAGAAGAATCTTGTGAAGACTAGTATATAAACATTTATCATTTTTGGAAAGACAACTACTTATGTCTTCTCTTTGATGACTTCTCTTCGCCATATGAAGAGAACACATTGAGGAAAGATAGAAGTAGGTAGAATTCCTTTTAGAGGCATCATTTTATATCCATATGGAGGATTTCATTGCTATAGATAGTTTTTTTTATTTGGATCCACATGATGGTGGTCAGAATTTGTAACACAACACTTTTGACAGATTCATCCAGCTGGACATGCTTCTTGGACTACATTAGCATTCCATCCAACCCTTGTACATGGGATCCAAACTCCTTGGACTACTTCAATGTTGTGTTCAACACCCATAGAGATGATGTTGGATTATGGGTGGACCCCTTATGGACATACTTCTTGGGCCACTTCACTTTGAACATTGAGGGCAACAACCATACATGGGAATCTAGTTTATGGGATGTATATCATATGTACAAGTGTTGAGGGAAACATTTCTCAAAGGGGGGTGGAATATTGGGATCCTCCCTAGGGGTGTAATAGGTGCCTATGGGCCCATTGGAGATAAGAGTAGGATAAGTATGGTGATTATTTAATGTAATGTGGACTAGGCCCACAATGTTAGTTATTATTAAATGAATCCCCATTAGATAGTTAGTAATAAATAAATGTAATATGGCCTCGTTAATGAAGGCCGGCTAGAGAGTTAGCATTTGGTATTTGTAAATGAGGATGGAGTCCTCCTATTTGGGCATGTATGAGAATATTTTTGTACTGTAAAGATTAACTCATTGGGATGTTTCCCCCTCGAAGAGTCAAATGAACATGAGGTGATCCTTCCATAAAAGGATCCTTGTATGATATTTCCCTACCTTAAGGATGTTTTTATATATGAAGTATTAAACTATTTGTAGCCCATTATTTTACATGTCTTATGTGTTTTTAAAAGTTTCAAATATAAGATATATTACAATGTACATGATCCTAACCACCGTTGTGATTAATTGAGATTTGATCTAAGTGGAATTAAATGGACAATTATAAAAGAGGTCTTTATGCATCCTCTATAGATAAGTAACCTTACTCTCAAACTAGATTCCAGCCATATAAAGATCTAGTGGAAACACTACAATTTGGATGAGGAAAAAATGGGAGTTGGACACTACCATGATGGACGAGTACAACATTTTGTTTTGAAAGTTGCAGAGTAGATTGATATCAATGCTATTCCAAGGGTCAAAGAAATGTATTACTCTATTTTAGATTGTATTATTGTGGATATGCAATTATGGAATATTATGTATATCCATGTTAGTTTTGTATATAAGCACCCTAGATGTTAATATTGTACATGACTATGTATGCTGTAAAGGTCCGTAGTGGGATCCAAAGGTCAAGGTCGAAGTATAAAATATTAGACTTAGGCCATTGAAATTTTCCTTAATTTAATCCGTTCAATTTCATTTTCATGCAGAGATCTCTTATCAAGCCACACTATTGAGTATCCATGCTATTCTTCTACCATTGTTAATCAATTTTCTTTCTAGATTGATGATTTTTCTTTAATATTTGGTTTCTCAGGTTTACTTTTCCTTGTGGAATAATTATTTATTTTATTTTTCATCTCCTTTTGACATTTGAACTAGTTTTTTTTTTTTTTTTTGATAAATCTTATTAAAATAAACTAAGGTTATACAAACAAATGATAATTTTATGAGTTATTAGTAAGGGATGTGACAAATATGCTAACTAAAATGCTCTCATAGTCTTTTTTATAAGAGGTATTCAAATCAATATTACTTTGCACTTTTAAGAACAATTGCTAGACAATGACACTCTCACTATTATTGGTCTTCTACACCTATAATTGGTTACATCAATAAAAATATATAGTTAAATTGAAGCTTCAAGATGTAATGAATATATTACTTGCACTATCTATACTCCTCATTTGAATTTATACTCTTCATTTGAGGAATGATGTTATTTACCATTAACAAAAATTAAGATGTATTGAATATTTTCATCTCTCACAATTCACTAATTTTGTTACATTAATAATAATAATAATCTATTTTTAAGGTCATCGCCAAGTCAAACACCAAATTGGTGTACTAGACCTCCTCCTTCCAAAAGATTTTACTGGATTACTAGTGTCCTTGTATTCTATACATTCCTAATTTGAAAAATAAAGTATTCTACCATTAACAAATTTAACATACATTAAATACTTTTATTGTTCACTAATTTTATTGCAATAAAAATCAATGTTCATTTACCATCTACAAGTTTTAATATTTTTTCTTCATCAAAATGTTATTCCAAAGTTTTGAATTCCAAAATAAGAGACCTTTCCCATAAATGCTCATTCCACATCCCCTACTTCATTATTTTTAATGCTAAAACAACTATGCATTCAAAACAAACATTAGTCTAAAATTCTTGTTAGTGACTATATGAAGGTTCTCAATAGAGTACAATCCACTAATTTGAGGAATGATGTTATCTACCACCAACAAAAATTAAGATGCATTGAACATTTTCATCTCTCACAATTCAGTCATTTTGTTACATTAATAATAATAATAATCTATTTTTACGGTCACCACCAAGCAAGACACCAAATTAGTTTATGAGACCTCCTCCTTTCAAAAGATTTTACTAGATTACTAGTGTCCTTGTATTCTATACATTCCTAATTTAAAAAAATAATTTATTCTATCATTAACAAGTTTAACATACATTAAACATTTTTATTGTTCACTAATTTTATTGCAATAATATTAATGTCCATTTACCATCTACAAGTTTTAATATTTTTGCTTCGTCAAAATGTTATTCCAAATTTTTTAATTCAAAAATAAAATAGCTTTCCCATAAATGTCAATTCCACATCCCGTGCTTTATTATTTTTAATGCTAAAACAACTATCTATTCAAAACAAACATTATTCTAACTAAACTGAAGGCGTACACCTATTGACAATGAGC
The DNA here is from genome assembly GCA_009831015.1 of Picea engelmannii. Taxonomy (NCBI): domain Eukaryota; kingdom Viridiplantae; phylum Streptophyta; class Pinopsida; order Pinales; family Pinaceae; genus Picea; species Picea engelmannii. The sequence goes on from ML777508.1 coordinate 1,172,730, forward strand.
ACAATTAATCACCTTTTAATCTAAAATTCTAATCTGATAGCTAACAATTGAAGATGTTGGCATATTCTTAGTCGTCCTCCCAAATCAATGAATATGATTTCCTCTTCATAACTTCCTTGTATTTTTTAGTGCATCCGTTAACCTATTTACTTCTTAACATTTACCTAATCATATTAAGAAATTACTGTATCACTATATGATTGCCAAGTTTAAATGATTAAACTTTGAGATTATCACGTTTGGATTTGCTCAGCTGTAGACACTCATTTTCTGGTTGTGCGTTTCATTTTCTGGCTGTGCGTTTCATTTTCTGTCCCCGTGTTTTATTTTCTGGCTGTTCATTGTGTCCCTGCGTTTGTGGTGAGGATGGAAGACTATCACAGTGTGGTGGGGAAGGCCATTGTTGCGGGCTCGGGGTAGATAATCAAAGACTTATTATAACCTATAGAAGAAGTATAGAGGACTTTTAGGGTTCCGACCATTAACCTGAGGGAGGAAGCTTTGGCAGGGTTTTGTCGCGACCCATTCACAACTAGGATGGCTTTGTTGGTTTGTCTTACCAGCAATACTCTCATGGCTTTGCTGGTTTGTCTTACGAGCAATATTCTCTTTGTCTTACCAGCAATATTCTCAGGCAAAACGATAAAGCAAGCCTCTTAACGAGGGCCATGGATAAAATATAAGTGCCACAAATTGAAATAAAAAAATTATTGTTGGTGACTATATGAAGGTTCTCAATAGAGTACAATCCAGGAAGGCCTATGGCCGGACCTTGTAAGGGGATCGAGGGGAATTTACTGCTCGGGAAGGGAAGGCAACAACTCTCGCGCCTCGCTTCGCCTTTTGATCAATGAGTTGCTGTGGTTCATCCTTAACCTGATTGTAAGTTGAGATTGACCTTGCTGCTGCTTCGTCCATCTACCTGAATATACAATCCATTTAAGTTTGCTGCTTCGTCCAGTTACCTGAATCTACAATCCATTTAAGTTTGCTGCTTCGTCCAATAACCTGAATCTACAATCCATTTAAGTTTGGAGCCGTGCATCAGTAATCATCAATCTATGCAGAGGAAGAAAGAAGAGAGAGACCGTATTGATTCATACAGAGGCTTAGCGTGTTACTACAAAGTAACATGATATGAAATGAAAAGGCCGATGCACAAGCAACCTGTATCTATCAAGAATGACTTCACATTTTTATTAAACTCGAACGGAGTTTTCTAATAATTTTATGCTTATCCATAGTACTTTAAATTAAGAACCCTAGATCACTAATCAAGAGTTTTTTGTGAGCACTCCACATGATTAGTCATATTCGGAGAAGGTGATTCAGAACGCGCAGGGCGTTCAGAGAAAATAAAATTATGATTACCCATGGATTCTTGACATCTCATATCGTCCTGAGTCTCTTCTTTGATAGTGAACAGCAACCTCGGCCCTTCTAGCTCGCTCTGCGTGTAGACGTGATCCCTGGGCCCTTCTAGCTCGCCCTGCGTGTAGACGTTATCGTTTCTACCAATAACCTCGGAGTTAATAGGAAACTCCTGAAATATCCGAGTCTATCGCTTCTGGTATCGAGCGAGAATCCTGCAAAGAACGCAACTCTCCATCCTCACGAGAGAAGTTGAAGCTTCCGTCCGTAAATTCAATAGGAACATTAGTGATCGTCCTCATGTTCCAAGGACTCCGGCACTTCCGGTAATATAAGTAGTAGAGTTTAGCCAGCAACACCAAGAAGAATCCCCCGAACACAATACTCAACCCTACGGCGACTCCTCTAAGCGCTCCCATGGTTAGTTCCTTCGAAAGCTTCTCAGCTACTCATAGATTCCAATTATAGCGCCGATCAACAAAGGCCATCGTAATAAAAAACCCAATCGACTTAGTTATTTGCTTCCTTTCTACGCCAATGCCCCTCTGATCCAAAGCCTGTAGTTGTAGTTGTTGACCTTTGGACAGTATAAATCTTGAAAAATCAAAAGATAAGATGGATAATTAGTCCGTACACTTATTGATAATGGGCACAATTAATTATCTTTTAACTTTATTTAACTTTAAACCCTAATCTCATGGCTATACATTGAAGATGCTGGTATATTAACATGTTTATTTTTAACATTTACCTAATCACATTAAAAAATTACTGATGCCCACATTCTGCATTCCATTTATCAACCTAATGCAACCAAAAATTTCATATTACCACAAACGTTTTATTTTGAAAGCACGCGTTCTTAGCCGATACCTTTCGACGTTCTCAACAGCGAGTTAACCATTGTGATAGTGATATGAACAACTGATCCAAAGCCTGTAGTTGTAGTTGTTGACGTTTGGACAGTACAAATCTTCTGAACAAACAAAAGATGGATAATAATATAAACAACCATGCCGTTCATGTAATTGTTGAGCTTACTTATAGGTTATAAGTTAAAATCGAAAGAAGTAAATAAAAATTGATAATAATTTATAGTTTTAGTGATTAAGAATACATGTTTCTTCAAATCCAAACAAAGAAATACCACTTTGATATTTAAATTTATAATTTTAAAATTAAATTATTATTATTGTTATATATTGTTTGATCAAATTATATAGTATTAAAAGCTTTTCTAAAACCACATATTAAACAACATGTGATACTACTATTATTATTTGACAAACTGTTCCATGTATATTGTTTCCCAAATCTTTACTGATTAAAAAATGAGAGAAATAGGTATTGTTATTTTTCACACTGTTCCATGTATATTGCTTTTTAATTTTAACTGATTAGATTAAAAAAGGCGTTGGCTAGTTGTTATACGAAATGGTTTTTTTCATTCGAATCTTGCAATATAAATTTACACGAATCACTATTTTTTTTTGTTCAGAATCCATTTTTGAATGCAAAAATGAATTCAGCTTTACTGCAAAATTTTCATTACACTCGGGTTTACAGAAATAATCACTTAAATCTACTAATTCAACAATTTCTCAACCTAATTTTAAATGAATATCCCAAAAAAATCTTATAATCTTTACCCCCTAAATCCATTAAAAATAAATAAATAAAATTAAGTGCATTTAATATTAATGTTCTATATCTTTGCATTTAAATAACTTTATATGCAACGATGTAAATCTGAGCAAAATAAATTACTTTACTCACAAAAAAAAACGCACAGATCCAACTCAAAAATAAACAGATCCGAATACAGAATGCGTACGCTTTATAAAGCACAGCAGACTACTCGGGCGAAGCAAACGTTTGGCTTTACTTTTAATCTACATGATACCGAACTATCAATGCCAGAGTACTGGGGCGAAGCAAAAGTTTGGCATTACTTTTAATCTACACAATTCCGAATTATTACTGCCATGACATGGATGGCAGTCGGCATCCTTCGAATCTCCTAGTCATCGAAAGAAGCAAATCAAAATGAGTTCATTCCCCGTCCCACGAATTCCGCATGCCATCTTTCGTTTTTGATGGATCATGGGAGTTGTCTGTTCACTTCAGGGTACACGGTAAAGTTGTGGTCCGCATTTTTAAATGTCTCTACGCTCCTGAGTTACTGTTAGAATTGTACGTTTCTCTCAGTTGCTTTTGGGGTCTTTTTCTGCATGTGTGGGCTTTGTCCTCGCCCGTCTGTTTCCCCGCAAGTTGCACATTCGCGCTTTTTCGATGGCAGACAGAGAAAAAGAGTTTATTAAAGGTTCCGTTGGCTATATATGCCACGTTCACCCTCGAATCGGGCGCTATACGGACTACCCGCCTGTATTGCCTATCAAGACATCTGGCCAACAAAATTTCTGCAATTTTATAGGGTTGGCCCGCGCTCATTCTCACTTAACTTTATAGGGTTTGCCCGCGCTCATCCTCGCTTTTGAAATTAAGTTTAAGTCTGTCCAATTGTGTTGTTTTCTTAATATCATATTCCCAAGGGAATTTTTTCAGGAGTAAAGTCTATCGCACAGAATTCCATCTTATTGTCCACTACGTAGCATCTGTTGGCCTTTTCATTCCGATGGAGTTCTTTTCTTATCTTTCATAATTATAGTGTTTTTTTGGATGAAGGTATAGATTATATTGTCCATGAATTAATATGTGCGGGATAGATTTGGTGTTAAGATGCTGGGAGAGGGATAAAATTTCTCAAATTGCAAACTTTATTTCAAGTTTTTTTAATTTAAAAAAAGTTTTTACATTTAAGAGATTAGATCTATTTTTGCACATGATAAATTTAGAGTTAAAATGGAGTTAAAATGGATTTAGGTTGGTTCTTATACATTTCCTTCACATTGAGTAGCACACCATTAAAATGCTTTAATCATGAAAATTTTCACTTTAAGTATTTTTTCTATATATATATATATATATATATATATATATATAATTAATGAAGAGTGTTTTCAAAAAATTGTGTATGATGTTTTGATAGGTGGAGTGCTCATTGGAATAGTTGGATGTAGAAACTTACATAATCATATATATAGTTGATATTGAATATTTTTTTGTGGCTAATTTTTTTTTAAATGTCATTTGACAACTTTATATTGAACACTTAAAATCTCCCTCTTAGTAGGCATTTCTCATATTGAACCATCTTGACACAATAATTTTTTTTTTACTTTCAAGTTATATATATATATATATATATATATATATATATATATATATATATATATATATATATATNCTTATTGTGTCAAGAGGCTCTCAATATGAGAGCATATATATAAAGTTGGTATGTATTCAAATATTTTATTTATGGCCCACATTTAAATATACCTTTTGTTATAGTGTTTGTCCCCCTCTTCACAAATTGTTAAAGTCTATGGAGGTGTACATACCTTATCCCCTTTGGATTTGAATCTATGACCTTTTAAGAAGAAACACATGTTCTTAACCATTTAATGGTGACTAGGTTGAAAGGTGATTTTATGGACTAAATTTTATCAAATTTATATAGTCACTCATTAAATGAGTGAAATTTTGATCTTCATAAATGAAATCCAATAACATGGTGGTTTAGTGTGTAGGAAACACTAATAAATGTATGGCCTACATTGTAATATATATTTTGTTATTAATATTTCTCTCATATTGGGAAGTAGAAGGTACTCATTGGAAAAATAATACCTTTTTTTTACTTTGAATTACTTTTTCTCTCTATAAGGTTGATATAAAATTATTTTAATTAAGGTGGGCATTGATATATTTTATTTATGGCCAACATTAAAATACAATTTTTTGTCCCCCTCTGCACAAATTGCAAAATTATACAAAGGTACCCTACTCCTAGGAAGAAGCATGTGTTCTTAACCATTTAATGGTGACTAGGTATGGGCTAAATGTTATCAAATTTATACAGCCACTCATTAAATGCATGAAATCTTCATCTTCATAAATAAAATCCAATAACATGGTGTCTTAGTGTGTAGGAAACACTAAGAGAATTGTTCCCAATCTCCTATTTCCATGAGCTCAAAGTTCCCAAAATGCTCCCATGCTCTGTGAACCATTATCAGTGAATCCAATACATTGCACACTCATTATCAAGATTTGTGTAATGAAAAAATGCTAATAACAAGTTTCAAAGATGTTGATAGTGGTTCCCATGCAACCAACACTCTCTTGAAAAACTCTAAACCACACTACCAGAACGTGTCAATGTAATACCCCTAAATTGTATTAAAATTATTGTCATAATGTTATAAACAACTATTATGCAATAATAGGCATAAGGTATAGTTTACATTTATATTGTAATAATGATGTGCCATCCACTTTCACAAAATGTATGACTTATCACCCCAATTTGTGTTTATATACATGCTATTGTATTAGGGGTTAAAAATGTTCATATGATCGTTCCAATTAACATGATATATCAATTATGCCCACTTTTTTACCTTTTTAATTGTTGCTCAAATTTCTAACATGACTGTAACAAAAATCTATAAAAATCTATAAAAATACCAAAATAAAAACAACTAAACTTTTAGTGTGCATTTAGGAAAATGTATAATATTCAAAAATTCAAGAATCCTGCCACTATACAAAATACATATTTATAACCCAAAGAAAGTATTTTGACATTCCAATAATTTTGTAGGGAAATCAATTATGTAAGAATACCACATATTAATAATGATAGAAAAAATTAGGGTTTAAGGCATTCACAAATTTGGGAATAAACTATTTCTTTTAATTGCGAGAAAAAATTCTCGAAAACCTTGTCTTGATGGTTATTAATCTTCCTTGCTAAGATAATGGGGATGAGAAAATATTTAATGGCCCTCTACATAAATCATTTTAGAAGCAAAGCCTAAGTCTTATGGTAAAGAAAAAATTGAGTGTGAAAGTTTTTAGAGTTGGTCATAATTGCTATATAAATTTATGGAAATATATCAATGTGTGGATGATTTTGAAGAATCCAACTTTTCGAGTGTTGTTCACTCTTTTCTAACTCATTCAACTTATTTTTGTTCTTGATGATGGGTGGATTGTCCACTCAAAATGTTGAACATTTCAAAACCATCCACAATTTATTTCCAAAAATTTCTATAACTAGAAAGATAAAGTTGTTGGGCATAAGCCCCATGGTGTGTTTTGGCCCAATTACCTCCATAGGAAAAAAAAAATCAGAATCCTTCAATCTAACCCTTACACTGCTTCCATCTCCTAGAAATTTATAATCAAGCATGACAACCGGCAAATTACAAAAAATTGCAAAGAAAAAAAAAATACACCAAACAAAATGATACCCTATCTCTTACTATGTAGTTCCATAGATAGTAAAATGGATATTATACATGAGAAATAATAATTTCTTCTTCTACCTAAGTGAACCACTAAGGAAAGAAACACTAACACACAACTAGAAACTACGAACATTATATTCCACCCTTAAAACACTTAAAATTTCTACAAAACCAATAAACTTCTAGACTAATGCAATGCATCCCAATCAAAAACTCTCACATCTCCAAGGACTTATTCCTAAAAAAAAACTCCCCATGATTTCAACAAAACTTAATCACTCAATTCACAAAATCAATGAATCCCGAACACCCAACTCACAAACTCAACAAACCTCCCCTAGCCAATGTATTAAACCAAGAAATATCCAACACCCAAGTCATGAAATCGATGAATGAATCGATGAGTCTCCGAGACCCAATTCATAAAGACTCGAGAGATTTTTTCATCCATTTCAAAAACTTTGTACTTTGATAACCCCTCGATATTAGAGAACTATTTAGTGACTTTCAAGAGAGACGTTATGTAAGCAAACTGAGGACCCATGTTTTGTGACCTCCAAGAGGAAAGTTATGTAAGCAAATTGAGGGCCCATGTTATGAGAACCTTAGATAGAAAATTGAAAGAAAAATCCTTTGTAGTGCACAACTCAAAACATTCGAAAGCCAATCATCATGTCCACCAAGTAAAATGATGCTCTGCTCACTCAAATTGCAATAAACAAATTTTACTTATTTTCCCAAAACAACGAAGACAAAGTCTCAACTCACAACCTCAAAACTATAAGCTTCTCGATGCTAAAACAAGTCTCTGCACCAAGGTTTCGAGATTTTCAAATGAGGACAAATTCGTTATGACTTTAGTAGGTGCACAATAATGCAAACTGAAATGACATGTTTACTATAATAAGTTATTTATTTATTTTCCTTACGAATAAATATGACAATGACCAAAAACATTGTCACATACAACTTTTTTTTACCAATTACAATTGTAAAAAATAATTTTTGATTTATTTTTCAAATAAATAAAATAAATACATATTTTTCATCCTAATATTATATAACTATGAATTTTTTTTCCCAAATTCATTAGATATAAGTTATAAAATAATGGAAAAAATGAAAACAATATATTTACCTAATCCTAAAGAATAAAACATTGAAAACAATATCATTATTTAAGCCATAATAAGATTATGTTTAATTATGTGTATAAATTACAAAAAAAAAATTCAAAAAAAATTAACTTCCTTTTAAGGGAAGATGCTAACATTAGGCACATAAACGCATTACAACATATGCATTACAACATGAGCTTCAAGAGTCATGCTCCACATAGCAATTGACAAACAAAAACATGAAAGTCCCATGACCATAGGGCCTAATCACAAAGATAACTACAAAAAGACTTGGCACATTTAGTGACCAACAAAATAAAGATCATCAAGTTACATCTCTAGAAAAGACCAACCTTGTGAGAGACTAGTCCATGGAGAGAATTCTTCTAAAACAAAATGATTTACATCTAACATTAAAGTTTTCTTTGAGAGAGCATCAACCAAGGAGTTATGTTGCTGGAATACATGAGTAAAATGAAGTTGAGAAAACTTAGGAGCAATCTCATGTAACTGATCTACAATGTAGATAAACCAAAAATTTATAATTTGGACCCCGACCTTCATCCAATAAATAACCATACTCGAATCTCCAAAAAATTGTAGATGAAGCACGCCTCTATCCATAGCGACTTTTAGTAACACAAAGAGAGCCTTGAACTCACCCAAATTGTTGGACCCCTGTCCCAAAATAATTCTCCCTTTTACCGAATGCATATAAGAAAAATGAAAAGAAAACCAACCCTAGATGGTCTATCCAGCCCCTGGTAAGCGCCATCCAAAAAACCCCAATTGATGGATTTGTCAACCTGTATAACACGACCCATGCCAGGTTGACACTGCAAATGTGAATTTTTATAATAATCTAAAAGGCCTAGAGCTTGCTAAGAAGTTTTGAAAGTAGGAAGCCACTTATTGTCAAATATGTTTCCATTTCTGGCAATCGAGACCCCCCAAAATACCAGAATCAGAAGGACCTTCAAAGTCCTCAACTTAGGATGAATAAAAAACTACCAAAAATAGTTAGAGAGAAAATCCTTATCCCATAAATGATCAAGACACAATTGTCGTTCAATTTGCCACCAAACCTAGCTAGATTATGAATTATCCAAGAATAAATGTAGCTTTGTTTCATCTTGATCTTTACACAGGTAGTAGAAACACGACCCATGATTGTTGCGAAGTTGTAACCTATCCCATGTCAAGACTTTCCCCTTCAGAGCTAACCAGAAAAACAAGAGGCCTTTCAAAGGACCCTTAATCTTCCAAATATTGCTATACCACAAGTGGGATGGAAGTCCTCCCGAAACCTAAATGGCCTCATACCCTAATTTAACGAAGTATTCACCCCCATCGAATTTGAAAATCCAAACAAGATCATCCTCTCTATCCATAATGCGAACAAGTTCATGGCTCAAAGAATTTGTAAAAGGTTCCCAAATCTATCAGCAAAATTGAGTGTTGGACAATTCCCAAAACACCATGGGACACAAGAGTATGTCATCTTTGTGACACTAAGAGGGTTGAAGATAAAAAAAACACGTTCTCTTGGAATTCCCTACAGATACCCAAATTATATCACAATTTCAAAATAAGTGTCACAATACCAATCTTCCTAACCTCCTAAGTCATCAAAACTATGGTGATCTTGGAACACTTATCTTAATGTGTTTTTAGCATAAAAAAAAGATTTTGAAAACTCTAAATAATCTCTTACCTTTCTTAAGGTCTAAGAGCAATTCTAATTTTTAATGAATGTTATTCTTCATCATCATCAATATTGAATGTATATTAATATTCAAATATTCAAATTTAAATATGTATAAATATTTTTATTTATAAATTTAAAAAAATAAATTAATATAAATTATAAAAATTATAAAAATAACAATCAACCTTTTAAAAACATTTACCATTTTAAAAATAATAAAACAAATAGTAAAGTAAATTCTTAAATTTTCAAAATTTTAATTTAATTTATTTTTTAAATGAATTAATGCGGAGATGGAATTATTTTTCTAAAATTTATAACATAATGCCATACACAAATCATATCCAAACTTTCAACGTATTTTATCATTTAAATGAATTAATGTGGAGATAGAATTTTTTTTCTAATTAAACTAATTAAGCTTATTTTATGATTATCAAAAATATTAGTATATTTTTAATTATCCTTTCAAATCAATTAACAAAATTTTATGTTCATAACTTTCTAATATTTTTAACCTGTTTACTTTTAAACATTTACTTAATATAATTAAAAAATTACTATATAACTTTCTAATTATCAAAACTATTAACATATCTTCTTCTTCTTTTTTTTCTCATATTATTCTGTCGATTTTAGGGTTTACACCAAACCAACGGTTGACCAATATCCATATAATGGAGCTCGGCGCACCCATTGTTTGCAACCAAATCTGTTCTCATTTTATGGCCCCCGAAGGCGGTTGGTAGTTTCGTCTATTTCCTCCATTGTTCTGGTCGGCAGACTTGTTATTAACGCTGTCGAAGCTATTGGCAGAGTTCCTCTCAAAATCTCCAATGGCAGTCAGCGAGGTTTCTTCCAAAAGCTCCGATGTCAATCAATGAGGTTTCTTTCAAATTTGTCGATGGCAATCGACGAGATTTCTTCCAAAAGCTCCGATGGCAATAGGTGAGGTTTCTTTCAACTTCACCGATGAACCTCCAAGCATTTTCTGTCAAAACCTCGGATGAGTTTTACCAGCCGTAAGCCTTTCGGCGAGTTAGCGGCTATGCTAGTTTATAACATACTGCAGTACACAAAACATATCCCTTTAACATGATTCAACACAATCTAATCGTTATATGCAGAATTTATAAGTGAGAGCTTTTTTTTCGCTCCAGTTAAATGAATAACTTTTGAGGATGGATTCAACACAATCTAATCGTTATATGCAGAATTTATAAGTGAGGGCTTTTTTTTCGCTCCAGCTAAATGAATAACTTATGGACAGACTTAAAGATTAAAACCTTTTCTTATTTCCTGTCCTTCGGCTAAATGAATAAGAGATCTCTTTCACACACAGATTTCACTATTAAAATCTACATAAATATATATATCCTACCCCACTTCCCCTAAATTTAAATTTTACTACTATGCATTCATTAATAATTATTCTACTCAACTAAACCCAACGTCCTTATCTCACAATAATTTTGTTATTGTTTCAGCATCATCCTATTCAACTGTTAGTTATATTATTACAGTGACCGTTGGTACAAGTATTTAACTTATTCTCTTTCCTATAAATATCCCTTTTAAGAAGAGGGAAGGTTAGCAAAGTGGGGGATTCATTAACAATTACTCTACTCAGCATCATCCTATTCAATTGTTTGTTATGTTATTATACTGACCGAAGGTACAAGTATTTAACTTATTCTCTTTCCTATAAATATCCCTTTTAAGAAGAGGGAAGGTTAGCAAAGTGAGGGATTCATTAATAATTACTCTACTCAACTAAACCCACCGTCCTTGTCCCAACAATAATTTTGTTATTGTTCAAGCATCATCCTATTCAACTGTTTGTTATTATAGTGACCGTTGGTACAAGTATTTAACTTATTCTCTTTCCTGTAAATAACCCTTTTAAGAAGAGGGAAGGTTAGCAAAGCTATTTAGGGTTTATTATATTTTCTAATTTTATTTTTATTAACTTCAAATTTATATGTGAAATTGGTTTTTACAATTTATTTAAATTGTAAACATTAGAAGGCAAAGTTATGAAGTTGTTGACTACGAAGTTTTAATATATATATACAGATTTATTTTTTTAATAAATAAATATAGAATGTGTTTTAAGATATATAAATTTATTTTTTTATAAATAAATATTAATATAAATTTTTTAATTTTATTATAGTTATTTATGCTCTAGGTTAAATACAAAGTTAATAATGAAATTTCTAAAATGAAATAGGCGGAGCATTTCCAGATCAAAGTCTAGGTTAAACACATAGTTAATGAACTTTCTAAAATGAATTTGTTGGAGCATTTCGAGATCAAAGAATAGGAGTATGGTTTAATTGAGGTTATTTATTCTTTGTGTTAATACATAGTTAAATATTTTTTTTTGAAATTAGGATTTTAATTTGAAGAAATTTAATTGTGTTTAAATTATTATTAAGCAATTCGTCAAGATGTCTTAATTATATAATAATTTATTTATTTTTTTGGAATAGTATTAAGAATTTAAATGTAATGTATATTATGAATCATGTCATGTATATGTAATGATTATCATGTTAATAATTTACTTTAAATGGATTATTTCAATAAAAGATCATTTATTAGTTTAATTGTGATGGAACATGTTACATAAAACATAAAATAATATGTTATATTAATTCTTAAATTAGGGACTTATAGCTAATTCGCTTCCAACATGCATCTTCTGTGGAAGTTTTTTATGAGATCTTTTCGGCTACTAAGCTTATGTTTCTTTGCCTTGTACAAGGATCTTTGTAATCTCTATTCAGGGTTGTTTATTAGGCTTCTTTGGCTTCAGTGATCCCTGCAACAATAATCAACCTCTGAAATTTTTCTTGCAAAACTTTGTCTAAGAATTAAACTTTAATGATTGCATTGTAATTTACCGAGTCTCCCAACTGAGTATTGTTACCACCTTGTAGTGTTTCTCATTACTAGCACTTACAACATGCTTTGATAGCACAATGTAACATCCCCAGCCACCCGAGGCTAGGCCACGCCACACAACCTCAACTTCTGTAGCTATGAATCATAACATCCCCAACATACTACCGGGCCATGCTACTCCAAAAATTCACTGCGTAGATTCTATACTAAACACTACTTTGCACAGTATCACTTGAAGTAGTGCGTTCAACCTCAAAGGGAGTCACACCCTACTAAATTTCTTCTTTAAACACAACTTTACGCAACATAAGTAAATATAAACATTTGTGCACAAGAACACTGAACACATAGCATTACAGTGCATCCACCCATCATGGCGTCATTACCAATTTTGTCCTACTTGTGCGCGCAGACTACTTCCCTATTCGCACAAGTAACTCCAACCTATTATGCACATAGAGTGTTCTATGTGCACACGACTATTCAACCTCTTCTTGGAGACTCATAACCAAAATCATAAGGTTAACTTAACATGAAAGAATATCAACAACTGTCATACTCATGCACATCTACAATAATGACTATTAGCACCACACTTACATGTGCAAGAAACATTAAACATAATAAAATCAATTACCTATATGCGACAACATACAAGAATTAAACCATATCAAGCATAGATAAAAGAAAAAACACAGT
>ML777508.1:1195011-1210018 GCA_009831015.1 Picea engelmannii
TTTTTCTAATCCTGAGATATAAATTTACATGAATCACTATTTTTTGTTCTTCATAATCTATTTTTAAATGCAGAAATGAATTAGGCATGTTGAAAAACTACCACGACACTCAGATTTGTTGGAAATTGTAAGTCGGCAAAATCTGTTAGTAGCCGAAATGTTAGTGAGACAGTGTGAGAGTCTGCAAGTGAAAAGTTGCATGTCTACTCAAAAGCCAGTCGGTAAACAAGAGAGCTATAAATGGATCCGAATTCTATCTTCTCGAATTAAATTAAGTTGTTGAAGAGTCAGTCGTAGTTATGGTAGTGTTTAATGTTGAGTAAGTCTTAGCTTATGTAGGAAGTTACACTCGGAGTCTATATTATACTGAGTCATTTCAGTTAGTCGATAAGAGAAGGATGCATAGTAGATACCAAAGAGAAGCGGTTCATGCACAAAGAAGAAGCAGAGAGGTAGAGAGAACCAACAACAACTGAAGAATTAACAAGAAGAAGTATTAGAGCCAAAGCTCATTTTGTCTTTGTATTATGTAAACCGCGCATAATGCGCCGAAGTTCATTAATATCAAGTATTTTGTGTTTTGTCAACTATCGGTCTTATTTCTGAGTTTATGTTCTAAGAATAGCACTGTTTTAATTCTGCATTCATAAATCATTTTATTAAGTGTGTTTATTCATAGTGCGCAACAATCTAAACAGTCTGTGCATTGCACAGTAGTCTTGAGAACTTTGTTTTGTAGCCTGTTTGGTGCGCAATATTCAAAACTACGCTGCACAGAGTAGACTGTGTGCATCCCTGTGTCCTTCAAATTGGTACTAGAGAAGGTTCTATTAGAACAAGTTGGTCAGAGAAAAAACTCTGTTGAAAGTGAAATATGGCTTCTACCTCAAATCTGCAACCTCCCACTTTTACATGCAAGAATTATGATATGTGGTCCTGGACCATGAAGGCCTTGTTTTGAGGTCAAGATGTATGGGAGATAGTCGAGAATGGCTATGCAGAACCAATGGATCAAGAAGCATATAATGCCCTCACACAAGCTGAGAAATATATCTTGAAAGATCAAAGAAAGAAGGATGGAAAGGCGTTGTTTTACATACATCAAGCCATGCATGAGAGCATCCTTCCAAGAGTTGCATCAACAAAGCAAGCCAAGGAATCATGGGACATATTACAAACCTCTTATCAAGGTATGGACAAAGTAAATAATGCAAAACTTCAGATTCTTAGAAGAGATTTTGAAACCATGTCAATGAAAGATTCAGACATAGTATATTTATTCTACACACACGTCATTGGACTGATAAATCAGATTAAGTCTCATGGTGAAACCATAGATGACAGAAAAGTTGTTGAGAAAGTGCTTAGGAGTCTTCCTCCTAAATTTGATACTCTTGTTGTGAGTCTAGAAGAAGGAAAAGATCCAAGTCAGTTCAACCTAGATGAACTGCAAGCTTCCCTCATCAATCGTGAACATAGATTGAATAGGTCAAATATGTCTTTAGAAAATGATTTTTCTGCACAGTCATCTATAAGCCATGGAAGAGGAAGGGGGAGAGATAAATCTATAGGTAGAGGAAGAAGTTATGACAAAAGTGGATGTAGTAGCAATCCTGAAAATACTAGTGGAAGAGGTCAAAATCCAAGTACCAGCCAGTCAACTTGTCAAAGCACTGACAAATCAAAGATTCAATGCCATTACTATAAAAAGTATGGACATTATGCATATGAGTGAAGAAAAAGACAGTATAATCAAAACAAGCAAAGTCAATATCATTCACACAACGCAAATGACGAAACTTGACCTATGTTTATGGCACACATTATAGCTATGCCTAGTGCAGAAGAAATTTCTAATATAGTGTCACCGGATGAATGCAATGTTGATCAAGCAAGTCCATGTGACATATGGTACTTAGATTCAGGCTGCAGTAACCACATGACAGGAACCATAGCACTGTTTTCTAGTTTTGATGAGTTAGTCTAGACCAAGGTTACACTTGGAACAAATATGCAAGTCACTGTCTTAGGCAAAGGAACTATAAACATTTTAACAAAACAAGGAGAATAGAGAGTTATGTATGATGTATATTATGTTTCTGGTTTGAAGAAAATATAATGAGTACATGACAACTATTACAGAAAGGATATAGAATCTACAATGAAGATAATCACTATGTGATTATGGATAAATGTCCAAGCAATCTACTTATTGCAAAAATCCAAATGACAAGTAACAGAATGTTCCCATTAACATTAAATCCAATCAAGAAGAATAAAAAAATGCAAATTGTTGACAAAAGAAAAAGCGCATAGCTAGATAGTGCATTTACAACAGAAAGAGTGCACAGTAATAATGAAGAAAATAGTGCGCACAGTATCAAGAAAGGAGAAAATGTCACAAAATTGAAGGCAACATTCCAATTTGAAACACAAGATGACTCCTGTCTATGGAATTTCAGATTTGGACATTTGAACTTTGGAGGTCTAAAGCTGCTACACACAAAGGATATGGTAAAAGGTTTACCATTGATTGAAAAACCAGAAAGGATATGTGAAGGCTGCATATTTGACAAGCAACACAGAGAATCATTTCCAGTTGCCAAGTCTTACAGAGAAAAAGCTCCACTGGAAATAATACATTCAGACATCTGTGGACCAATGCAAACTCCGTCAATAGGAGACAATACTTATTTTCTAACTTTCATTGATGATTTCTCAAGAAAGACATGGATTTATTTCCTAAAGCATAAATCTGACACATTGGGTTGTTTTCAACAGTTTAAATAACTTGTGGAAAAACAGAGTGGTTATTAAATCAAGTGTCTAAGAGCAGACAGAGGAGGAGAATACACGTTAAGAGAATTTCAGAACTTTTGTAAAGTTCACGGCATCTACAAGAAATTTACTGTGCGATACACACCTCAACAGAATGGTGTTGCAGAGAGAAAGAACAGAACCATCATGGAAATGGTGCACAATATGTTGAAATCCAAACACTTGTCAAATGAGTATTGGGTTGAGGCAGTAGCAACTGTAGTATACATCTTAAACAGATGTCCGACAAAGAGTGTGAAGAATATAATTCCTCAAGGAGCATGGACAAGATCAAAGCATAATGTGGCGCACTTAAGAGTTTTTGTTTGCGTCCCATACACACATGTTCCAGATGAACTGAGAAAGAAGATGGACAACAAAGGACATAAATGTATATTTGTTGGGTATTCTAAAGAGACAAAAGGATACAAGCTGTATGACCCTATCGCAAGAAAAGTCATAATCAGTCGCAATGTTCAATTCGTAGAGAATGAAACATTGGATGGAACCATAGAAAAGACAGTAAATATAACTAACGCAATGGAGCACGATGACACAGAGGGTTAAGTGGTGAAAACACCATACACATGATAGTGCGGAGTTTTGTCTACCCCTGGCATTGCAACACAAATTATCGCGCAAAATACTCTAGTAAGAACAACAAGTGCGTAGTCTACATCTGGAGCACAACAAACACAAACAAGAAGTTCGAGTACTTATACATCTTCAGATCCAACATTAGCAAGTTTGTTACCAAGAAAGACAAGAAGTCTACACGACATCTATAATGAAGACGCTGCAAATCATTTTTCTTTTTTTGCTCTGTTTTCACAAATAGATGATCCATTAACTTTTGAAGAAGCTATCAAAGAGGATGTATGGGCAAAAGCCATGGATGAAGAAATCAGATGCATAGAGAACAATTAAACATGGAAATTGGTAGATGTACTTGATAATAAGGATGTCATAAGTGTCAAGTGGATTTATAAAACCAAGCAAGATGCAGAAGGAAAAGTACAGAAGTACAAGGCAAGAGGCTTTACACAACAACCTGGAATTGATTTCAATGAAACATTTGCACTAGTACACAGTCAGAACAATGTTAACAATTGTCGCACAATACAAATGGCCAATTTATCAGATGGATGTAAAGTCAACATTCTTGAATGGAAACTTAGAAGAAGAAGTATATGTGGAACAACCACAAGGTTATGAGGTTCTAGGACAAGAAGACAAAGTATACAGATTAAAGAAAGCACTGTATGGATTAAAGCAAGCTCTGAGAGCTTGGTACAGTCGCATAGATTCCTACCTCACACATAATGGATTTCAGAGATGTGAAAATGAGACAACACCGTACAACAAATCAAATCATGAAGGTAATGTGTTAAGTGTTTGTTTATATGTGGATGATTTGATATTTATAGGTAATTTTGGCATAGAAGATTTCAAGTCAGTCATGAAGGATGAATTTGAAATGACTGATTTGGGGCTTATGAGATATTTTCTGGGAATAGAAGTGCACCAGTCCAAAACTGGTATATTTATCTCACAGTCCAAGTATGCGCATGGAATATTGAAGAGATTCAATATGGTGAAGTCAAAAGCATCACCAACACCTATCATAATAGGACTGGATTTAAGAAAGGAAGATAAAGGGTCCAAAGTGGATCCGACACTGTTTAAAAGATTGGTAGGCAATCTTATGTATCTAACAACAACAAGACCTGATATTATATATGGAGTGAGCCTAATCTCAAGGTTCATGTAAACTCCAAAAGAATCACATTGGAAAGCAGGAAAGAGAATCCTGAGATATGTGAATGGAACACAAGGTTTTGGCATAAACTACTCCACTTCATAAGTTTTCAAACTCATTGGATACACTGACACTGATTGTGGAGGCAATATTGATGACACAAAAAGTACCTCTGGGTACACATTTCATTTTGGAACAAGTATGGTATCATGGGCATCAAGGAAGCAACCCATAGTGAAACTTTCTCCAGCAGAAGAAGAGTACGTCGCAGCCACAAGCACAAGTTGTCAAGCAGTACGGATGAGAAGGATATTAAATGATTTGTTCCAGGAACAACAGGAGCCAATTACAGTTTTCTGTGACAACAATTCAATCATCATGTTATCAAAGAATCATGTGTTTCACAAGAAAACCAAGCACATTGATACAAGGTATCATTTCATTAGGGAATTGGTGAATAACAAAGAGATTTGCTTAGAATTTTGTAGGTTAAAAGAAAAAACTGCAGACATTTTTACAAAGTTTTTAGCAAGAGATGCATTTCAGCATCTGCGCAATAGTCTGGGAGTCCGCGCAGTAACAGATGAGTGACAGAAAGATGAAAACTCAATTTTTTGATGTAATTTTTTTTTATAATCCCACCAACTTATAATTAAGGGGGAGTGTTGGAAATTGTAATTAGAAGTTGGTGAGATCTTCATGTCTCCATCGATTTATCTATCAGTCAAAATCGGTCAGTAGCTAAAATGTCAGTCAGACAGTCTAACAGTCTGCAATTGCAAAGTCACACGTCTACTCAGAAGTCAGTGCACAAACAAGAGACCTATAAATGTAGCTCAATTCTATCTTCTCGAATTAAATTAAGTGGTTGAAGAGTCAATTGTAGTTATGTTAGTGTTTAATGTTGAGTCGGTCTTAGCTTATGTAGGAAGTCACACTCAGAGTCTATATTAGACCGAGTCATTTCAGTTAGTCGATAAGAGAAAGACGCATAGTAGATACTGAAGAGAAGCGATTCATGCACAAAGAAGAAACAAAGAGGTAGAGAGAACCAACAACAACTGAAGAATTAACAAAAAGAAATATTAGAGTGGAAGCTCATTTTGTCTTTGTATTCTATAAACCACGCATACTGCATTGAAGTTCATTAATATCAAGTATTTTGTGTTTTTTCAAGTATCTGTCTTATTTCTGAGTTTATGTTCTAAGAATAACACCGTTTTAATTCCACATTCGTAAATCATTTTATTAAGTGTGTGTATTCACACTGCTCAACAATCTAAACAGTCTGTGCATTGCATAGTGGTCTTGAGAACTCTGTTTGGTGCAGAGTATTCAAAACTGCGTTGCGCAGAGTAGACTGAAATAATCACTTAAATTTACAAATCCAACAATTTGTATCTTCATTTTGTAAAATATTTAGCCTACCAAATTTGTTTGTATCTATACAACTTTGTTTCTTATTTTTTATTATACATTTGCAAGAAATTTTTAAAAGCATCGTTTTACTCATGGCTTAATTATATTTTTAAGAAATTTTACTCACTTCATAATTCACTTTTTTAATCCCTATATCGTGTTAATCTTGCTGGCTTTGACGAGGGGATTGGTGTTAATCTTGCTGGCTTTGACGAGGGGATTGGCCAGCGGTCCATGTGTAGAATGAACAACTAAATCTTTTCTTGGTAATTTGTTGTCACTAAATCCCAATAATAATAGTTGGTATATTAAGATAAGCTAAAAACTAGGTTGATAACATTATGAATTTTGAAAAGTGGAAAATGAAATTGATGATATTATTAATTTTGAAAAGTGAAAAATAAAACAGTTTATATCAACCATTTTTATTTATATAATTATATTCATAAATAATAAATAATAAATAATTTTTTAAACATTCAATTGATTAGTATTTTTACTAGACAACTTACAGGTTGTTGGCTAGTTGTTCTACAAAACTTTTTTTCGCAAGAATCCTGTCATATCAATTTACAGGAATCACTATTTTTATTGTTCAAAATCCATTTTTAAATGCAGAAATAAATTAGGCATGGTGAAAAACTATTAGGACATTCAGATTTTACAGAAATAATCATTTAAATCTACTAATCCAACAATTTCTTGTCAAATTTTAGACAAATATCTCCAAAATATTCTTCATTTCCTAAAATCTTTAACCTACATAGTTTGTTTGTATCTATACAGCTTTGTTTCTTATTTTTTATTATACATTTGAAAAAAAAAAATTAAGAGCATCGTTTTCTCATGGCTTAATTATATTTTTAAGAAATTTTACTCACTTCATAATTCACGTTTTTTAATCCCTGTATCGTGTTAATATTGCTGGCTTTGACGAAGGGATTGGCCAGCGCCTCGCGTCCATGTGTCGAATGAGCAGCCATGGTCCTCCGGATGTCAGTGGCGACCACAATAAGTATTTCCTCAACGACACTTAAGTTAAAACCTGTTTATCCAACGCGTTTTCTGCAACTCAAACATCGCGCAGGTTTAGACCCCTCAGCATCAGTCTGACCACCAGCAGGCTCGACCTTGGTGGTCTGATCATTAGCAGGCGTTGCTTTTACCTTAAGTTTCAGAAGATGGTCTTTATAATACTTTGAGTACATATTCTCCATTGCGGACCTTCCAAAAAATCCACATCCCTTAATGCAACTATGAGGCTCTGATTGATCATGACCTTCTGAATGCATCGTTTTACTCAATTCTTCAACTCTCCTATGAGGCTCTGATTGATCATGACCTTACTCAATTCTTCAACTCTCCTCTGCTATGTGTAATCGGGCTCTGCACACGGGGTACGTATAATATGTTCCGAAGAAAATTAATATTCAACTGCTTAGGTGGAACTATGTGGATTTGGATGTTGAGGCAGAGGGTATCCACATCCAAATTAATTGAGTAGTGCAGGTACAGAGGGTATCCACATCCAAATTAATTGAGTAGTGCAGGTGCAGAGGGTATCCACATCCTTCCACCCAAACAGTTGAATATTAATTTTGTCCGGAGCATAGTATACGTACCCCGTGTGCAGAGTCCGATTACACATTGAAGAATTGAGTAAAAGGATGCTTTCGGAAGCTCATTATCAAAGGTTGTGGATTTTTTTGAAACTCCGCAATGGAGAATATGTGCTCAAAGTGTTATAAAACCATCTTCTGAAACTTAAAATAAAAGAACGCCTGCCAATGATCAGACCACAAAGGTCGAGCTTGCTGGTGGTCAGACTGATGCTGGAGAGTCTAAACCTGCGCGATGTTTGAGTTGCAGAAAACGCGTTGAATTAACAGGTTTTAACTTTTAAGTGTCTTTGCGGAAATATTTATTGTGGTCTCCACTGACATACTGAGCATGACTGCTTATTCGTGTAATTATGTGATCTATTCATGATCAGTCTGTGTAACTGAGTGATAGATGTTATATATACGAACATCAGTCTATGTAATTAAGTGATAGATGTTATATATATACGAGCATACCCATAAAAGTAGAATACAATAGGAGGACAATGAGAGGATAATGCTTGTGCAAGTTAGCACATTGTGTGTGGTTTTTTCCAGATTCTCCTCAAGCAAGATTAATAAGATATAAAGATTAGAAACTTTAAAGGTAGGCTAAACTGTCTAGGTTTTAGTATTTTATATATATATATATATATATATATATATATATATTTTTGGTTATATTTGTTTGAAATTGGGTAAATGATTGTTGGATCTGCAGATATGATATGAGTGGTTATTTCTGTATAATTCAGGTGTCTCAGAGATTTTTCAGCAAAATGAATCTATTTTTACATTCAAAAATGCAATTTAAAAAAAATAAAATTGTGAATTTATTCAGATTTAAATGATCCTATTGTAAAAAAAAACCCAAAACTTAAAACAGTCATACAACCTCAAAAATTAATTATAAAATGAATAAAATTCCTCTAAAAATATTTCTTGAAATATAATTAAGCCATGAGTAAAAATGCTCTCAATAAAATAAATTTCTTGCTTAATAAACAAAGCTGTGTATAGATACAAACAAATATGTAAATGTGCAAGTGTACTAAGTGTACTGTTTGTGTAGAAAAATTAATTAATTGAATGTTTAAAAATTCTTATATTATTATTTATTAGCACAATTATATAAGTAAAAGTGGTTGATATAAAGAGATTGATTCATTTTTCAGTTTTGAAAAATAATTGTGTCATCAACTTCATTTTCCATTTTTCAAATTAAAAATGTCCTCAAGCTATATCAACCATTTTTACTTATATCTGAAAACAATTTTCAAATACTTTCTGTGTAAAAGAAATGCTTAAATCTGATATCTATAATCTTCATAACCTCTTCTGTTTTCCAATTGGCTATCTTCTTTGCCACCTCTTCTCTTTTCTCATTGGCTATCTTCTTTGCCCACCCTGTGATGTTCATGCCCTCTTCATATTCACATTTATCCACTGATTTTTTTTCTAGCAATCAGCTCAAGCAGTAAACATCGCTTTTCTTATCCACTTCAGTTTGGACGCGTATTCTGTGAAATTCATTAATTAAAATTAAGTTGAATGTTAACTTCTTGAACGGCTATACACAGTAAAACTTTTAGACGACCCTCTACTGAAATTGGATATGGGAGAATGCATATGAACACAAAAATAATTAAATTGAAAGAAATATGACAACAATTTACCTGGAGCTATGTAGCGAAAGGTGCCTGCCATATGAAGACATGCAATCTGAGGCAACGGAATGACCCAAGACCTTGGTGAGCTTGAAATCTGCAACATTGTTGGATTTCACGTAGCAATGAAGAATGTGCGGGAGACAATCATGGTGAAGATGGCATAAACCCTTGGCAGCCTCCAGTGCAATTTTGTATCTTGCTTGTCAATAGATATACCCACCGTTGTTTCCATGAATAAGTTACCCAGGCTTTCATTAGTCAATCATGGTGAAGATGGCATAAACCCTTGGCAGCCTCCAGTGCAATTTTGTATCTAGCTTGTCAATAGAGATACCCACCGTTGTTTCCATGAATAAGTTACCCGGGCTTTCATTAGTCATGTACTAAGAGATTAGTCATGTATTCTTACACTAGAATATGAGTGTCGTGATTGGAGAAAATCACCAGCAATCTGACTATGTGCCGATGGCGGATTATCTCTACAGTCACTATGTGCGGATGACCGATTATCTCCAGAGTTTTGATTTCCACAGAGAAACCACGATCATTTGAAAAGCCCGTTCCCATTTATTTCTTCATTGCAACTTCCATTGGAACATGGGTGAATGGATAGTTGCTGGATGGTTGCTAGAAATTGCGGGCTAGGAATAATCCAGGAAGGATAGGTGCAACCATGGTAAATTTTATAATCCATGTAATTTTCAATATGTTTTACTAATGACAAAATATGTTTTTTATAATCCATGTAATTTGCAATATGTTTCACTAATGACAAACTCATGGGTATAGATTACAGTTAAAACCATAATAATTTTATTATTATATTACTTAAATTATTATATTAAGTAAATGTGAAATAGTAAACAAGTTAAGTAATGATAAATGTAGGTATTTATAAATGCAAGGATGTTAATGTTTAAAATCTCATCCATTAATTTAGAGAATAAGATGAAAAACATCTTTAATTTTTGACCATAAAATTAAACCCTACTTTAAATGTTAAAAAAATAATTTATGATATTCTTTTATATTTTATTATTATTTTGTTATTTGTGAATGTTTTTAAAGTATTAATTGTTAATTTTATTTTATTTATAATAATTTGTTTTTCAAAGCTTCCATCTAATTATAGGTTCATTATGATTACCCCATTTTAGTCAAGCTTTATGGAATTATTTTGGAAAAGAAGATTAGCCTTTTGCTAGAAAGTCACTGTAAAAGAGTTAAAGGCCATGTCAGGTTTATGACATATCATTCAAGGACCATCTTGGAGTTATTGCACACGAGTTCTGCAATACTAAAACCAATCTTTTTTGTTGTTTTGTTGACTTTAGAAAAACTTTTGACATGGTTCCTAGGAAAAACCTTTGGAATGGGTTGGAAAAGATAAAAGTGTCTCTCGAGTTGAGGGATACTGCAATAAGGATGTATGATAATGTTATTGCTAAGTTTAAAAACATTGAAGATTAAATATTGGAGTCAAACAAGGTTGTCCCTTGTCCCCTACCCTTTGTGGCATATACATTGACAAGTTAGAAGATTACTTGGAAAAATAAGGTTGTTTCAACCCTACTCTCACTGGTATAGTCATCAATCTTCTTCTTTATGACGATGTCGTTCTTATGGCAATGCGTCCCCATGATCTTGAAAACCAACTAAGAATCCTCAATGATTTTTGCTCCAGTATGGTTATGACTGTTAATACTGATAAGACTAAGGTCATGATTATTAAAACCAATAAGATCACTTATGATACCTTTGTATATGACACCAAAATTTGGAGGAAGTGACTTCATACAAATATCTTGGAATTGATATTCACCACAAGATCAATTCGAATTATAACATTGAGAAAATGATTATTTGGGGATGGAAATCTTATTATGGGCTTGAAAACAATTTTAAATCAGCTGATCTTTGGAGTTGGGGTAAGAAGAAAGTTCTGTTTGAGACTCTTGTTACACCTATTATTCTTTATGGATGTGAAGTCTGGGGTTTTAGTATCTCTCGTGAATCTTATAGAGCAAATAAAAAAGAATTTTATAACCTATAATTTCAAAATTAAAGGAAATATGCCCTATCCCATCCTCCTCTTAGAAACAAGCCTCTCCCCCATTGAGAGTATGGCTATGACTAGATACCTAAAGTATAAGAACAAATTAAACAACATGGAAGACAAGAGGCTTCCTAAAATTGCTTCAAAAACGAGTCGTAACCACCATCGACTCAAACAAGGATGGCATAAATATGCCCAGTCTTGGCTAAACTATTGGGGAATCATGGAAGACACCATTTTGCAGAATAAAGATACTATTAAAAAAATAGTCAAATCAAAATTTAAGGAGAAAATGTGGTGTGATAAAAAGTTAGAGGAAAAAAGAAAATTAAGGTATTATAAGGATGTAATCAACCCTAATCTAGGAGATCAAAATTATCTATTTGTTTTGCCAAGTGTAAAGAAAAAAATAAGCATTGTTAAGATAAGAAAAAATTCTCACGAGCTCCATAGTGAAACTGGGCGTTGGTCAATTCCTAAAATGTCATGGGATGAAAGAGTGTGTCACCTTTGTGACACTAAGAAGGTTGAAGATGAAAAACACTTTCCCTTAGATTGTCTAGCCTATACCCATATTAGATCTCATTTTCAAAATATTTGTCACACTACCAAACTTCCTAATCTCTTAACTCAACAAATGTATGATGATCTTGGAAAGCTTCTCTTAATGCTTTTCGAGCACATAAGCAAAATTCTAAAGAATCACAAGTAATCACTTACCCTCTTAAGGTTTGATAGACCAATTCGGTCTTAGTGGACGTTAATCATCATCATCGAAATTGTGTCCATGTATAATGAAATTTTAATTCCAACTTATCACAAAATATAATATTGTTGTTTCATACCAACCCTAAGCAATGTTTTATAGATTATATTTTTTTTATAATTATTATTTGTATGTAATTGTTCCTAATACAAACTTGGACAATGTTAACATTTAAACAATGTTAACTTACACAACCCATAAAGGATACTTCAATGGTTCAATGGTTCCAAATGTTAGTGCTAGACCAAAAGAACATTTTTCATCATCAACTTAACACTTGTAATATATGATGTTTATGTGGAGGAAATTGTTTATTTAAAGTGAGAGCCAAAACAAACACCAAATTGGTGTATGAGACCCCCTTCTTTGTAATGATATTTATGTGTTACATTACTTTGACTATTTAAAAATGTTAACTTTATGTAATTAGAAGAAATTTGTATAAAAAAATAACAATAATAATCTTATAATTTTTCTAATTATTATAAAATTTAAATTTTTAAAAATCAAAATTAAAAATTAAAAAAAAAAAATCTTATAAATTTTTCTAATTATAAAATTTAGGTTTTAAAGTATAATGAACAAACTTATGACTATTATAATTTTTTTTTATAATTCATTCATTAATATAAATTAGTTAAGTCTATGAACTTTTGTCACCGAAATTATCTATATTTATGTAACGAGTTTTAAATTAGTTAAGTCTATGAACTTTTTTCACCGAAATGATATATATTTATGTAACTGGTTTTAAAAAATAAAAAATAGATAAATGAATACGAACTATTAAATATGCATTATCTAATCATAAATATTATGCATTTTCTAGGAAATTAATCTTCAACAAAACCAAATATTATTTATTAATTAAAATTCATTAATAAATAATTTTCTGATATTAAAAATCATTTACTAATTAAATATTTGATCTTTATTTATGTTTAATTTATTTTAAACATAATTAATTGCACTAGTTTACTAGGTTGTGTGTTTTTAGTATTATCCTTAAAAAAAAAAAAACTTTAAAAATAATATTTTATATGTAAAATAACTTTAAAATTAGTTAAGTTAAGCTATTTTTAAGGTAGTGAGACACCAAATTGGTGTATGAGATCCCTCCTGTCCATTAATTTTGACTAGTAAATTCTAAGGAGGTATACATACCCTACCCCTTATGGATTTGAACTTGTGACCACTTATGAGGAAACACATGTTCTTTCAATGATATCTATACCATATAATAAAACATATGAACCAACTAATAGGTGTAAGACTCAATACCTACAAGGTTAAATTAACAATTCATGAAGATTAGCAAATATTGTTAACTAATGTAAATGTAAATGTTGAATGAGACAAAATTAAATGAACATGGAAAATATGATAGTTTTAAAGAATAAAAAAAAGAAAAATGAATAGGGCCTTGTTGTTAGTCTTCCCTTAAACCCCACCTACAACTCTCCATATTTCTTCCTTCACTTTCATTGTCAAAGGGTCTTTTTGGCCAAGAGAGGAAGAGACATGGAATCTAGTTTCCCCATTTGAGTTTCCAAGGTAAACATTTATGTATTGTGTGCTTTCACTTTTCCATGTTGCTTAATTTATTGGGTGGTATGCTAAATTAATTGGATATTCTAATTATTGGTATGAGTGATCCAATGTATTTATGGTTGGATCCAATGTATTTATAGTTGTCCAACGTTCCAATGTGGGATAAATTGATGGGATGTTGAATTACAAATAGGAACAATGAATTTTTTTAAGTAATTTGCACATGAGTGGAATACAAGTGTGATAGTTGATCAACACCAATGTATGAATTCATCTCACTAATGAAATCCAACAACTATGGATTCACCTCTCTCCATTTGTTTGAGATATCGAGATCAAAGTTCGTAAGGAAAGTGTTGTTGCTCTAGTTTTCAATCTCGACACTTGTATTTATCAATTTCAATTTATCTCTATGTGTTCTCAATCCATTGGGAATACTTGATAATTTTCCTCTTTCCCTGGTCCATAATTTCACCATCTTGACTTGAATTTCTCATCAATGAGGCGAATTCCCATACTTGGAAATTTTCTCTCTAACCTAAGGTTGAGTTCAAGCTAATGATGGTCTCTCATCACGCGTTAGTGGCAATGCAAACCTAGAAAAACAACAGTCTCTTAACTTGGAGGGATTATTAAAGGTACTTTTACAATGAATTTTAATATGATGTAAGAGGATTAAACGTAGTAAATTGAATTATATTTCAGAATATGCAACTTTTATTCATACAAAATGTGAATAACTATTTCAAATTTAATTTTTTCTAACAATGGTATCTTATTTTCCAACAAAACATAAGGTATATGTTTTTATTCGTGCAGGTGTTGAGTGTTTCCAACAAAATATAAGGTATATGTTTTTATTCGTGCAGGTGTTGAGTGAGTTAACGATGGAATTTCATTCCAAAAACTTGTATGCTTGTAGAGAACTCATTTTTCTTGTGCCATGTATTTTTTGGAAATTTGTAATATTAATTTTACATTTTTTAAAAATTATCAAAGTCAATATATCCATGAAATTACGTCTTTTGTTCGTGAAGGCTAAGAGGGTATTAACATGACCAAAACAATTTCTTTTTCTTTTAGATCGTAGATATTGGTCTCCTCATGTGCCACATATAACTCATTCGAGAAATGGTTAAGCCGATAAAACGTTATGGCAGAAATCTCTCCCATCTGAAACTTACTACCATTGTCCCTCTATCTCTCCCATCCTCTCTCTCTCTCTCTCTCTCTCTCTCTCTCTTGATTGATATATCTCTCCCCTTCCCTCTCTCCACCCACTTTCCCCCTCTCTCCCCTACTCTCCCCCCACATTTCACTTCTCTCCCTCTCCCCACTTTTCCCCTCTCTCCCTCTCTCTCTCCCCTA
>ML777508.1:1218898-1236443 GCA_009831015.1 Picea engelmannii
GTGAGAAGTCTTTCTAGGTGAGAGATTTTCTATTGAATAAGCCTGTTATCAAGCCCACGAGCATACTCTCGAGGTGAGAGTTTTTCTGGTGCATTGGGCA
Organism: Picea engelmannii; assembly: GCA_009831015.1. Classification (NCBI taxonomy): domain Eukaryota; kingdom Viridiplantae; phylum Streptophyta; class Pinopsida; order Pinales; family Pinaceae; genus Picea; species Picea engelmannii. Next base: position 1,218,999 of record ML777508.1, read on the forward strand.
TTACTCGTGGGGCTCAGAGACTTCATGTACGACCTGTTGTTGGTAACCCTGGAAGGGAAGTGGGGCAGTTGAAAGATTGTTGAGCAGAGAATGTGCACACTTCCTTAGTTGTGATAGGTGCATGAAGAATGAGGGAATGTGGGCTAGTTACAACAACGGGTACCTAGGAATGACCAATTATGTTGACAATCAGACCTTAGCCTGTCACTAGGAACCCTTTTTCCCGGATGGAGTTAAGCCCTAGCTCAGGGGTGACATGTTGTTGAATGTGTAGATTTTAACCTTGTACAATATTTTACCGCAAACAAATTTTCAATAAAAGAAGATAAAATATACAATGATAAATACACACATTACAGATATATTTTTCCTAGAAACCCAAACCACGAAAACTAGCATATTCTATATTCATTCATAGTGATACATTGCTTACAATACAATATACATATAGGAGCCAACGACATCCAAAACCCTAACCCACTGACCTGGTTTAGTCAACAAACCTAATTCCTTAACCGGAAATATAAAACCATTGACAAAAACCATGTGATGAAAAACCTCCCAACAATGGACATGAAAATCGAGGTGACACAAAAAACTAGGCAAAAATGCAACACATTTCCTGAGAATTTTTTTTCTCGCCCGTTCAAACCCCCCTGCATGCCCGACGCAACGTAGAAGACACCAACAATAGTTGTGCAAAGAATATAACACATACCCAACAAAATGATTATGAACAACATAGTTTATGATTGGGAGGAATGTCTTAGTTATGCTGCAGTTGGTGACTTTCAATAAAGATAAGTGTACTTTATGTGCTTGTCTCATATACTGTGTTTTTTCTTTTATCTATGCTTGATATGGTTTAATTCTTGTATGTTGTCGCATATAGGTAATTGATTTTATTATGTTTAATGTTTCTTGCACATGTAAGTGTGGTGCTAATAGTCATTATTGTAGATGTGCATGAGTATGACAGTTGTTGATATTCTTTCATGTTAAGTTAACCTTATGATTTTGGTTATGAGTCTCCAAGAAGAGGTTGAATAGTCGTGTGCACATAGAACACTCTATGTGCATAATAGGTTGGAGTTACTTGTGCGAATAGGGAAGTAGTCTGCGCGCACAAGTAGGACAAAATTGGTAATGACGCCATGATGGGTGGATGCACTGTAATGCTATGTGTTCAGTGTTCTTGTGCACAAATGTTTATATTTACTTATGTTGCGTAAAGTTGTGTTTAAAGAAGAAATTTAGTAGGGTGTGACTCCCTTTGAGGTTGAACGCACTACTTCAAGTGATACTGTGCAAAGTAGTGTTTAGTATAGAATCTACGCAGTGAATTTTTGGAGTAGCATGGCCCGGTAGTATGTTGGGGATGTTATGATTCATAGCTACAGAAGTTGAGGTTGTGTGGCGTGGCCTAGCCTCGGGTGGCTGGGGATGTTACATTGTGCTATCAAAGCATGTTGTAAGTGCTAGTAATGAGAAACACTACAAGGTGGTAACAATACTCAGTTGGGAGACTCGGTAAATTACAATGCAATCATTAAAGTTTAATTCTTAGACAAAGTTTTGCAAGAAAAATTTCAGAGGTTGATTATTGTTGCAGGGATCACTGAAGCCAAAGAAGCCTAATAAACAACCCTGAATAGAGATTACAAAGATCCTTGTACAAGGCAAAGAAACATAAGCTTAGTAGCCGAAAAGATCTCATAAAAAACTTCCACAGAAGATGCATGTTGGAAGCGAATTAGCTATAAGTCCCTAATTTAAGAATTAATATAACATATTATTTTATGTTTTATGTAACATGTTCCATCACAATTAAACTAATAAATGATCTTTTATTGAAATAATCCATTTAAAGTAAATTATTAACATGATAATCATTACATATACATGACATGATTCATAATATACATTACATTTAAATTCTTAATACTATTCCAAAAAAATAAATAAATTATTATATAATTAAGACATCTTGACGAATTGCTTAATAATAATTTAAACACAATTAAATTTCTTCAAATTAAAATCCTAATTTCAAAAAAAAATATTTAACTATGTATTAACACAAAGAATAAATAACCTCAATTAAACCATACTCCTATTCTTTGATCTCGAAATGCTCCAACAAATTCATTTTAGAAAGTTCATTAACTATGTGTTTAACCTAGACTTTGATCTGGAAATGCTCCGCCTATTTCATTTTAGAAATTTCATTATTAACTTTGTATTTAACCTAGAGCATAAATAACTATAATAAAATTAAAAAATTTATATTAATATTTATTTATAAAAAAATAAATTTATATATCTTAAAACACATTCTATATTTATTTATTAAAAAAATAAATCTGTATATATATATTAAAACTTCGTAGTCAACAACTTCATAACTTTGCCTTCTAATGTTTACAATTTAAATAAATTGTAAAAACCAATTTCACATATAAATTTGAAGTTAATAAAAATAAAATTAGAAAATATAATAAACCCTAAATAGCTTTGCTAACCTTCCCTCTTCTTAAAAGGGTTATTTACAGGAAAGAGAATAAGTTAAATACTTGTACCAACGGTCACTATAATAACAAACAGTTGAATAGGATGATGCTTGAACAATAACAAAATTATTGTTGGGACAAGGACGGTGGGTTTAGTTGAGTAGAGTAATTATTAATGAATCCCTCACTTTGCTAACCTTCCCTCTTCTTAAAAGGGATATTTATAGGAAAGAGAATAAGTTAAATACTTGTACCTTCGGTCAGTATAATAACATAACAAACAATTGAATAGGATGATGCTGAGTAGAGTAATTGTTAATGAATCCCCCACTTTGCTAACCTTCCCTCTTCTTAAAAGGGATATTTATAGGAAAGAGAATAAGTTAAATACTTGTACCAACGGTCACTGTAATAATATAACTAACAGTTGAATAGGATGATGCTGAAACAATAACAAAATTATTGTGAGATAAGGACGTTGGGTTTAGTTGAGTAGAATAATTATTAATGAATGCATAGTAGTAAAATTTAAATTTAGGGGAAGTGGGGTAGGATATATATATTTATGTAGATTTTAATAGTGAAATCTGTGTGTGAAAGAGATCTCTTATTCATTTAGCCGAAGGACAGGAAATAAGAAAAGGTTTTAATCTTTAAGTCTGTCCATAAGTTATTCATTTAGCTGGAGCGAAAAAAAAGCCCTCACTTATAAATTCTGCATATAACGATTAGATTGTGTTGAATCCATCCTCAAAAGTTATTCATTTAACTGGAGCGAAAAAAAAGCTCTCACTTATAAATTCTGCATATAACGATTAGATTGTGTTGAATCATGTTAAAGGGATATGTTTTGTGTACTGCAGTATGTTATAAACTAGCATAGCCGCTAACTCGCCGAAAGGCTTACGGCTGGTAAAACTCATCCGAGGTTTTGACAGAAAATGCTTGGAGGTTCATCGGTGAAGTTGAAAGAAACCTCACCTATTGCCATCGGAGCTTTTGGAAGAAATCTCGTCGATTGCCATCGACAAATTTGAAAGAAACCTCATTGATTGACATCGGAGCTTTTGGAAGAAACCTCGCTGACTGCCATTGGAGATTTTGAGAGGAACTCTGCCAATAGCTTCGACAGCGTTAATAACAAGTCTGCCGACCAGAACAATGGAGGAAATAGACGAAACTACCAACCGCCTTCGGGGGCCATAAAATGAGAACAGATTTGGTTGCAAACAATGGGTGCGAAGAGCTCCATTATATGGATATTGGCCAACCGTTCGTTTGTTGTAAACCCTAAAATCGACAGAATAATATGAGAAAAAGAAGAAGACGATATGTTAATAGTTTTGGTAATTAGATAGTTACATAGTAATTTCTATGTTTAAAAGTAAACAGTTTTAAAATACTAGAAAGCTATGAACATAAAATTTTGTTAATTGATTTGGAAGAACTATTAAAAATATACTAACATCTTCAATTAATAATCATAAGATAGGCTTAATTAGAAAAAAAATTCTATCTCCACATTAATTCATTTAAATGATAAAATAAGTTGAAATTTTGAATATGATTTGTGTATGGCATTATGTTATAAATTTTAGAAAAATAATTCCATCTCCGCATTAATTCTTTTTTTTTTAAGAAGTATGATATATTAAAACCCTTCCAGAGCCCAAATGGAGTTCCAAGGTACAGATATAGTCATGTTGTAATTACTGGACTGCCCCAACAGAGGGGAAACCAGTCCAGTCAGCACATTAGTCAGCATAAGTAATATGATAAGTAATATGATAAACTGAGAAGAGGAAAGTCTTAGACAACCTAGACATCAATTGAAACAAAAACATTTGACAAGATCTCAAAAGACAACAAAGGCCTAAACATCTGGCATATAACCTCGCCAGGTGGGTGGAGGTTCTCGGTCCAGGGTTCCTCCTCGACATATGTCACCTCGTCCGCCCATTGTACCTCGACTTTCTCTTTGGTCGCGGTTCCATCAACGCCTTTCGTGGTATCCTGCAGCGGTCCCTTTACTGAGTTCACCTCCACAGTCATGGCCTCGTGCCCATCCTATTCCAGCCCAAACTCTGTTGAGCGCTGCATCGTGACGTTTCTGCCATCGGTAGCTGCACCAGGTTCCTTCACTGAAGTTGCTCCTGTCGGGTCTGTGTGGAAAGCCTCATGCATGGAGGAGAGAAGTTGAAGAAGGACCACCACCTTTTCATCTGTGGTTTGCAACCGGAATTGAAGGTCCTCCATCCCGTGGTGGAGTTCAAAGACTAAGCCGTAAAGGATGGCTAGGTTGTCTTTAAGCTTCTCGCCATGGAAGGAGTCAGAGGATGGGTGCCCATTGTTCCCAGGCTTACGCGGAGGAGGAGGCTCGCCTCCTAAGTTCCCTAGAGAATCCAAGACTGGTATAGGGGTCGGCTTAGCCACAAGTGGGGCGAGAAGGAGACGCGAGGAGGAGCACAGCGGCTGGGGGATGATTGCTAGGAAATTGAACTGTGTAACCGGCGGAGCGGGAGGGGGAGTAATGTAAGGCTTGGCTTGGAGGGGAGGGGAGGAGCAGATGGGGGGTGAATCGGGAGGCGAGACCGAAGGCTGACGAGGTCTCCAGGGAGAACCCCTCTGCGGCCTCCCCCGTGGTCGCGACATATGGTTATGCTTGTAGCTGACTGCAGAAACAAGGTGCACCAGGCAGAGGCAGAAGGCCTTGGGACAATTAGGAGTTGCAGGGAGCCAGAAAATTCTAGCAGGAGCACGCCATGGCAGCGAAGGGGGGAGCCCTTCGGACCACAAGCAGAGATGAGGGACTGATACTAGAAGCAAAGCCATGCGAAGATGTGTATTAGGAGAGGAGGACTGCATTAAAGCCCTTTCACGTTGTATTGAGAGCTAGTTAATGCTCGAGGAGGGTGGCGGGCGGTGGCACAATCCCGTCACATGGCTCCATGCCCCGATGGCTGGTGTCGGCCTCCGTTATGTGCCATGTGTACCTCACTAACACCCCATCCGGGGGGACATCTACCGTTCTAGATTTGCGGATACACTGGTCGAGGATGGGGTGATCAGGTTCTAGTGCTGAGTTGCAGAGGAGTTCCGGCCCACTCCAGTTGGTGCCCATATTAGCCAGTTCATCCGCAACTTGATTCGCCTTCCTCCTGACGTGGGTGGGAATGATAGCCATATTTGGTCGCAGTGAATCGGTAATGATATATAGCCCATGTAAAAGTCTCCAACTAGGCGATATTCTGTCCGGGTTGGCTCCATTTAAAATTCTCCACAGCAATTGGATGATGATTTGAGAATCCACCTCAACGATTAACTTGGTGAAATTGTTTTTGATGGCTAATTGCAGTCCCTTGATAAGACCCCAGAGTTCTGCTGCATTGTTCGTGGAATGACCGATGGAGCCAGTGATTATGAGAAGGATGTTCCCATGATGGTTACGGAAGACAATTATGAAGCCTGCAGCTCATGGATTGCCCTTAGAGGCCCCATCAAAATTGAGCTTGATGAAATCCTCTGGGGGAGGAGACCAAAAGTAGGGGCTTCTAGAAGGGGGGGTCGGGGGAGAAGAGGGGTGAGCCTGAAGGGAAGGGAGTGGAGTCCAATGTCGAAGGATGGGGAGTTCGGAGGGAGTGTTGGTCAAGTTTGCGTCGGACCAAATCTGAAGGTGGAGAGTTTCCATGATGTTGCGATAGAATTGATGCCAGCACTGTTGCCACAGGAGGGAGAGACCTCTGAAGAGTCTTCTATTCCTTTCTTTCCAGGTTTGCCAAAGGATAAATCCTGGTAGAAGTTTCCAAATACGATTGAGAAGGGGGGAGTGGAAATCCTGGTCCCTCCAGTTCGTAATGGTTTCTAGGATGTTGTCTCTGTGGCGGTCCGAGGTGCACATGATGAGCGCTGCTTGATCCCAGATTTGAGCAGTGTAATGGAAAGAATTGAGGAGATGGTTCATGGATTCCTCTGCCTCTCCACAAAGTATGTATATAGAGGGCCCAACAAAGCCTCTTTTCGAGAGGTTGTCCCAGGTTAGGATGCTTGAATGGGCAACAAGCCAGAGGAAGAGGGTGATTTTTGGCCAGTGTTTAAGACTCCAGAGCTTGTGCCAAACTTTCATATTAGGAAGGGGGTCTAAATGAGTTTTGAGATGGTACGCTTCCCGCATACTGAAGGTGCCCTGTGGCCTGTATCCCCACCTCAGGATATCCTCTCCTGCAATTTTGGGAATTTTTCGTTTGGCCATCTCTTCTTGCCAAGGTGCCAGATCCACATGCGCCTCCAGGTTAATGCGTTCCATGTCTAAGTGCCAACGGCGCTAGTTGTCTTCCGGGGGATTGTCCTACCAATAGTCAGCTACTCTTGTCAGGCTTGACTGAATAGATTGAGTGCATATGTTGGGGGCCCATTCCTCATTGCCCAGAACTGGCCATTGTTGCTAGGAGTCTTGCCAGAAAAGGGCAGTCTCTCCATTTCTAATTTCCCAGAAGGCATGCCTAGTCACCAACTGTCTATTATGCTTGGTTGCTGTCCAAATTAAGGAGCCTGTGTTATCCCCATTCCAACGAATCAGGTTCTTCTCTGCCAAATTTGGAGCGTATTTTTGCCTCCAAAGTCTCGCGCAGATATCCTTAGGGATTTTTAACCATCGCCACCAAATTTTGGCGCTTAGAACCTTGTTCGTTATGAAGGGATCCCGTAATCCCAAGCCTCCTTGCTCCTTGGGCCGACAGAGTTTGTCCCAGCTGACCAACGTTATTTTCTTCCCTGTGTTGAGGCCTTGCCATAAGAAGTTTCTTTGTAGGGTCTTAATAGTTGTGAGGACGACTTTTGGGGAAGCCAACGCGGAAAAGGAGTAAATTGGAAGGGCCTGGAGAAGAGTAAGACGATTGGGAAGGTTTAAAGCTCTGAAGGTCCAAGAGGAAAGCCTTTTGGAAAAGGAGGATAAGATATGTTCCCAGGAGGAATTCCGGAGGGCATTGCCGATCAAGGGGATGCCAAGGTATTTGGATGGAAGCGAGGTTCTGTTGAAACCTAGGATGCCAAAGATATGGCACTGGATGAGAGGGGGTGTGTTGAAGAAAAATATTTGGGATTTATCCTTGTTGCAGTCCAGACCTGAGGCATCTGAGAAGGTTTGGAGGATTTCCAGGAGAGAGTTGGCTTCCCAGACCGTAGGGCTGCCCATCAGGAGGGTGTAGTCAATAAATTGGCTATGCGAGATAGGAGGGGAGATGTCGTGCAAGGGTAGACCTGTCAGAAGGTTGTTTTCAATTGCTGCATGGATGGAGCGGCTAAGACCTTCGGCCAATATGATGAAAAGGAAATGGGAGAGGGGATCTCCCTATCTCATCCCTCTAGAGGGGGAGAAGGGCCGCGAGGGAACACCATTAATGAGAAGAGAGAATAAAGTCGAGGAGGTTAGATTTGTAATCTAGGTTACCCAGCTCTGATCAAAACCGAAAGCCAGAAGCATTGCTCACATATATTCCCAACTGATATTATCAAAGGCTTTAGAGAGGTCTAATTTGAGGAGCATACCTGGTGTTTTGGTCTTCTGCAGAGAGTGGATCACTTCATGGGCTAGGATGATGCTGTCCAAGATTTGTCTGCCCTCAACGTAGCCTGATTGTTCCGAGGAGATGATTGTCGGTAGGATGGGTTTGAGTCTCTTGGCTATCACTTTTGTAAGGATTTTATAGATGACATTGCACAAAGCTATATGCCTGAACTGCTTGGGGTGATGTGCCTGCCCTTGTTTGGGAACTAAGGTGAGGAAAGTAGCATTGAGAGCCTAGAGGACCTGTCCAGTGGCTCTAGAGTCCTCCAAAATTTCCCATACTTCTGTTCTGATCATTGGCCAGCAGTGGTGGAAAAAGTCACTCGTGAAACTGTCGGGACCAGGAGCCTTGCATTTAGGGGTGTCCTGAAGCGCTTGGTCCACTTCCTCGATTGTGATGGGCCGGAGAAGACCTGCGTTTTGCTCCGGGGTAACGAGGGAGGGCACATGCCACGTTACCTTGTTGATGGCCTCATGTTTGTCCATGAGGGGTTCTGTAAGGAGGTTTTGAAAATAGCCTATCAAAGTGGTTTCCATGTCACCATGGGAGTGAATGATGTCCCCGTCATCGAAGATGAGGTGCATGATCTTATTGGAGTGTCGTCTTTGGATAATAATTCTGTGAAATAATTTGGTATTGCGTTCCCCTTCCTTGAGCCATTGGATACACGATTTTTGTTTCCATAAGATCTCTTCTTGTCTTTTCCTGGCTTTGAGCTGTTGATTTACTTTTATTTCCTGGGCTTTTAGCTCATTTGTTAACCCCTGCAGTCTGATCTGATGTTGAATCTCATCCATCTGTTCCGACAGCTGTTTTTGGGAGTCGAAGATATTTCCAAAGGTATGCTTGTTCCAAAGTTTGAGAGTTTGCTTAAGATTCTTTAACTTTTGTTGAAATCTGTACATTGGATCCACGAGGGACCTCTGCTTCCCTCCACCAATCCTGGATATTTGCTCGGAAATATGGGTGGTTAAGCCAGAATTGTTCAAACCTAAAGGGTTTCTTACCAGGAGTGGCTGGGACATCCACCCATAACTGTAAAGGCCAATGATCTGACCCAGAGAAATTCAAGATTGTAGATTCCATTGTCGTACTGTCCATCATAAGTGATTCAGAGATGAGGAATCAATCTAGTTTGCAGGCGATATGGTGTATTCCAGTTCTTCTGTTTGTCCAAATGTGAATTCCATTGTTGGTCTCTAGATCTATTAGGTGAAGATCATCTATGAGGCTATTGAATTCGTTGGAGTCCCGATCTAGTCGTCTTGATCCTCCTTTTTTTCCCTCCAGGCTGAGAATGATGTTGAAATCTCCACCAATGGTCCAACTGTTATACTGTGTTAGGCTAGAGACATAACTCAGGCTCCTGAGGAAGGCCTACTTATCCCTTGGGCTGGTCGGTCCGTAGACATTGGTCAGGTGTCCGGGCTTGTTTGAGCCTATGAGCCTGTAATCTGCTGTGATGGACCATTTAGTGGTGAAGAAGTTTTCCAGCAGCACTGCGTTGATGTTCCACAGAATGGCCAATCCACCAGCTGTACTTGTGGCATCTATTGAGACTGCTGCCCCTTGCTTCCATCAGTAGGGAAGTAGCTTGTCAATGTCTTCTGAAGTACATTTTGTTTCCTGTAAAATTACTATGTCTGGTTTTTCCACTAGGATCAAATCCCGTAGCATTTTTTGCTTGCTACATCCATTGAGGCCTCTGATATTCCAAGANTTTGTCCCGAGTTTACCATAAAGTTTCCTATTTCTTGTATGAGTTTGTTGGTGTATTTTCTCCCCCTTTTCTTTTCATCTTTCTGGGTTTTATTTGGGTTTTTTGACTGACTACCCTGGATTCCTAAGGCTTTGCTGGCTCGAGCTGAGGACCTAGATGAGAAGTTGAGAAATACCTTATGAACCTTTCGTAGTTGATCCCTAGGTATATTGTAAATTTTTTGCTGGCTGTAGGCGTGCTCGAGGTGCTCCAGATCCACCCCGGCTAGGTCTTTCTCCTCTAGCTCCATATCCGCCTCCCTATCCTTTGTCTCCTGCAAGTCTTGCGGATCCTGAGCAATGTCGAGGGGAGGGAGATCATACTCCTTGCCCTGGGGGGGCCGTTCAGTTCCTTGGCATGTGGATTGAGGTACATTGCCCGGAGGAGGTACATTTGGGTTCGCTGGGGTTGTGGGGTTTTCTGGTTGGTCTTGTAAGATTGCAAAATTATTTCTATTTGAGGGATATTTACTTACCTGGGCTGGTTGTTTCCTTCCTCCTTGTCGTCTTTTCCCCGCTGGTTGTACAAAGCCATCCTTGTCCTTGCCGCTTTCTGGGTTCCCTTCTTTGTGAGACGTATTGAGAGGGCACTCTTTGAAGAGGTGACCATGTTAGTGGCATTTCTTGCATTGAAATGGGATGTGTTCGTAGTCGATGGTTTGGGACTAGTCCTCATCATGATATTATAGCGTAATGGATCCGAGGAGTGGCTTAGTTATGTTCAGGTACACACAGATTCGAGCATAAGATGTATAGCGCCGCTGCTTGGTGGCTTCGGAGGACTTGACATAAATGCCAATGGTGTTGCCAATGCCAGCCAAGACCTCTTCCAGCCAGAATTCCTGGGGTAGAGAGTATAATCTAATCCATACCAGTGCGTGGGTAAAATCTTCCTTCTCAGGGCTGAACTTCTCAGTCCAGAATCTTAAAAAAAGTCCTACCGAGTTGTAGAAGTATGGGCCCCCGTCAAAGATGTGATTGCGATCCTCAAGGTTGTGGAGGATGATTGTGAAAAACCCCTTGGAACCCAGTTGTAGCTCATAGTGACCTTTTGGTTTCCACAAGTATTATATCCATTTGATCAGATCTCGCTTAGAAGGCCAGAGCCCTAGAAATTTTCCCACCAGGGCATAGTCTCGCATGTATTGCTTCTGCTCTTCAATGCGTGGTGAGATGATAACGTATTTTGGGGCCTATGGTGCCTATGGGATGCATTTACCCGACATCCATGGGGTTGATGCAATTGTAGGGACAGTCTCTCTATCTGGATCTATGTACATCTCCCGGTCCTTGAAGGTTCCTTGCACTAGGAGCTTCGCGCGCAAGTCTAGTGGCGGCTCAAAGGTCGGTCGTTTTGCCCCTTCTGTAGGATTTCCATTTGCCATGATTTGGCTATAGGAGGCACCCGTCAGCTCCCCCTCCCTGCGAGTCATGAGCCCCAGCGGGGTGGTAGTTATGGTATCATAGATCAAATCTATGGGGAAACCCTAAACTCTCGTCGCAGAGCCTTCCATGTTTTAAGTAAGATCCCATCTCTGCATTAATTCATTTAAAAAATAAATTAAATTAAAATTTTGAAAATTTAAGAATTTACTTTACTATTTGTTTTATTATTTTTAAAATGGTAAATGTTTTTAAAATGTTGATTGTTATTTTTATAATTTTTATAATTTATATTAATTTATTTTTTAAATTTATAAATAAAAATATTTATACATATTTAAATTTGAATATTTGAATATTAATATACATTCAATATTGATGATGATGAAGAATAACATTCATTAAAAATTAGAATTGCTTTTAGACCTTAAGAAAGGTAAGAGATTACTTAGAGTTTTCAAAATCTTATTTTTATGCTAAAAAACATTAAGATAAGGGTAAAATCATGAAGATGGGTAACACTTTTGCTTGTTTTATGACAAAAAAAACTGTATTTTCACAAGTTCTTCAACTTCCGGCATACAAAAGTATTTTTTTTATTTAGAATTTCACTTTACAGTAAAATCAAAACTTGTGAATAATTTTGTTATATTTCTAATGACTATTTTTCAATTTTTTTATTATCAAGATTTGATATGTCAATTTGACAATTGTTTAACAGTATGTTCCTTAAACATGAAAGGAATGATAATGAGTTATCGCTTTCCACAACAATTTATCTATTATTAAACTTATGTTTTTAGGAAATGAAATATACTACAACAATCTACAGAGACTCTATTTTATTATGACTGTAATTTTGAATCTAACGGATGAATATTATAATTTCTATAATTTTTTGAAGTTGACCAAGATGAAAACGTTGCAGATTTTAAACACGTGTTTTTCTACACCTTGTATCTATATTAATTTTTACTTAAAAGTAAAATCTAAAAATACCCTTTTGAAGAGAACAGTTTAACAATTATGAATATAAATTTTCCATAATTTTACGTTGTGTATTTTTAGAGATATGGATTTTTCATTTCACCGAGTCATAATCTCACTTAAAAATATTATGCAGTTATTTTTTTATAAAATTAAATAAAATTAGATAAAAACAATGAAAATGAAAACAAATTATACCCAATGAAAGTAGATTCAATTTTAAAAATGTTGGTATCAATTCTCAAACTAAATTCTGAGTATTTGTAGGAGTCCTCTACCTCCAAAGATGAAGTAAGATGGAGAGAATTTGCAGTTTTCTACAAACAGTCCCTTTTTCAAGTTTTCGGGCGAAATATTCTTTCGGCTGAAACCTAGTTTTTAATGGAATCCGTTAAAAATAAACGTTTCGGACGAAAAGTATTTCGACCGAAATATTCTTACCATGGGAAAATAATTCATCCAAAAAACATTGTACATGAATTTCGAGGGCATCGTTAAATTTGACGTGAAAATTTTCGACCGAAAGAAAAATTTGTTCGACCGAAAATTTGTGGCTAGAAATTTTGGAGACCCGATTGTCACGAAAGTGTTACCCAGATTCATGATTTTACCCATAAGTGTTCCAAGATCATCATAGTTTTGATGACTTAGGAGGTTAGGAAGATTGGTATTGTGACACTTATTTTGAAATTGTGATATAATTTGGGTATCCGTAGGGAATTCTAGGAGAACGTGTTTTTTTTATCTTCAACCCTCTTAGTGCCACAAAGATGATATACTCTTGTGTCCCATGGTGTTTTGGGAATTGTCCAATGCTCAGTTTCACTGATAGATTTGTGAACCTTTTACAAATTCTTTGAGCCATGAACTTGTTCGCATTATGGATAGAGATGATGATCTTGTTTGGATTTTCAAATTCGATGGGGGTGAATACTTCGTTAAATTAGGGTATGAGGCCATTTAGGTTTCGGGAGGACTTCCATCCCACTTGTGGTATAGCAATATTTGGAAGATTAAGGGTCCTTTGAAAAGCCTCTCGTTTTTCTGGTTAGCTCTGAAGGGGAAAGTGTTGACATGGGATAGGTTACAACTTCGCAACAATCATGGGTCGTGTTTCTACTACCTGTGTAAAGATCAAGATGAAACAAAGCTACATTTATTCTTGGATAATTCATAATTTAGCTAGGTTTGGTGGTAAATTGAATGACAATTGTGTCCTGATCATTTATGGGATAAGGATTTTCTCTCTAACTATTTTTGGTAGTGTTTTATTCATCCTGAGTTGAGGACTTTGAAGGTGCTTCTGATTCTGTTATTTTGGGGGGTCTGGATTGCCAAAAATGGAAACATATTTGACAATAAGTGGCATCCTACTTTCAAAACTTCTTAGCAAGCTCTAGGCCTCTTAGATTATTATAAAAATTCACATTTGCAGTGTCAACCTCGCATGGGTCGTGTTCTGCAGGTTGACAAATCCATCAATTGGGGCTTTTTGGATGGTGCTTACCAGGGGCTGGAGAGACCATCTAGGGTTGGTTTTCTTTTCATTTTTCTTATATGCATCCGGTAAAAGGGAGAATTATTTTGGGACAGGGGTCCAACAATTTGGGTGAGTTCAAGGCTCTCTTTGTGTTACTAAAAGTGGCTATGGATAGAGGCGTGCTTCATCTACAAATTTTTGGAGATTCGAGTATGGTTATTTATTGGATGAAGGTCGGGGTCCAAATTATAAATTTTTGGTTTATCTACATTATAGATCAGTTACATGAGATTGCTCCTAAGTTTTCTCAACTTTGTTTTACTCATGTATTCTAGGAACATAACTCCTTGGTTGATGCTCTCTCAAAAAAAACTTTAATGTTAGATGTAAATCATTTTGTTTTAGAAGAATTCTCTGTATGGACTAGTCTCTCACAAGGTTGGTCTTTTCTATGAGATGTAACTTGATGATCTTTATTTTGTTGGTCACTAAATGTGCCAAGTCTTTTTATAGTTATCTTTGTGATTAGGCCCTATGGTCATGGGACTTTCATGTTTTTGTTTGTCAATTTCTATGTGGAGCATGACTATTGAAGCTCATGTTGTAATGCGTTTATGTGCCTAATGCTAGCATCTTCCCTTTTTATTAAAAGGAAGTTAATTTTTTTTGAAAACAAAAGTTTGTAATTTATACACATAATTAAACATAATCTTATTATGGCTTAAATAATGATATTGTTTTCAATGTTTTATTCTTTAGGATTAGGTAAATATATTGTTTTCATTTTTTCCATTAATTTATAACTTATATCTAATGAATTTGGGAAAAAAAATTCATAGTTATATAATATTAGGATGAAAAATATGTATTTATTTTATTTATTTGAAAAAAAAATCAAAATTTATTTTTTAAAATTGTAATTGGTAAAAAAATTTAAGATTGTAATTGGTAAAAAAAAGTTTTACGTGACAATGTTTTTGGTCATTGTGATATTTATTCGTAAGGAAAATAAATAAATAACTTATTATAGTAAACATGTCATTTCATTAGTTTGCATTATTGTGCACCTATTAAAGTCATAACGAATTTGTCCTCATTTGAAAATCTCGAAACCTTGGTGCAGAGACTTGTTTTAGCATCAAGAAGCTTATAGTTATGAGGTTGTGAGTTGAGACTTTGTCTTCGTTGTTTTGGGAAAATAAGTAAAATTTGTTTATTGCAATTTGAGTGAGTAGAGCATCATTTTACTTGGTGGACATGATGATTGGCTCTCGAATGTTGTGAGTTGTGCACTACAAAGGATTTTTCTTTCAATTTTCTATCTAAGGTTCTCATCACATGGGCCCTCAATTTGCTTCCATAACTTTCCTCTTGGAGGTCACAAAACATGGGTCCTCCGTTTGCTTACATAACGTCTCTCTTGAAAGTCACTAAATAGTTCTCTAATATCGAGGGGTTATCAAAGTACAAAGTTTTTGAAATGGATGAAAAAATCTCTCGAGTCTTTATGAATTGGGTCTCGGAGACTCATCGATTCATTCATCGATTTCATGACTTGGGTGTTGGATATTTCTTGGTTTAATACATTGGCTAGGGGAGGTTTGTTGAGTTTGTGAGTTGGGTGTTCGGGATTCATTGATTTTGTGAATTGAGTGATTAAGTTTTGTTGAAATCATGGGGAGTTTTTTTTTAGGAATAAGTCCTTGGAGATGTGAGAGTTTTTGATTGGGATGCATTGCATTAGTCTAGAAGTTTATTGGTTTTGTAGAAATTTTAAGTGTTTTAAGGGTGGAATATAATGTTCGTAGTTTCTAGTTGTGTGTTAGTGTTTCTTTCCTTAGTGGTTCACTTAGGTAGAAGAAGAAATTATTATTTCTCATGTATAATATCCATTTTACTATCTATGGAACTACATAGTAAGAGATAGGGTATCATTTTGTTTGGTGTATTTTTTTTTTCTTTGCAATTTTTTGTAATTTGCCGGTTGTCATGCTTGATTATAAATTTCTAGGAGATGGAAGCAGTGTAAGGGTTAGATTGAAGGATTCTGATTTTTTTTTTCCTATGGAGGTAATTGGGCCAAAACACACCATGGGGCTTATGCCCAACAACTTTATCTTTCTAGTTATAGAAATTTTTGGAAATAAATTGTGGATGGTTTTGAAATGTTCAACATTTTGAGTGGACAATCCACCCATCATCAAGAACAAAAATAAGTTGAATGAGTTAGAAAAGAGTGAACAACACTCGAAAAGTTGGATTCTTCAAAATCATCCACACATTGATATATTTCCATAAATTTATATAGCAATTATGACCAACTCTAAAAACTTTCACACTCAATTTTTTCTTTACCATAAGACTTAGGCTTTGCTTCTAAAATGATTTATGTAGAGGGCCATTAAATATTTTCTCATCCCCATTATCTTAGCAAGGAAGATTAATAACCATCAAGACAAGGTTTTCGAGAATTTTTTCTCGCAATTAAAAGAAATAGTTTATTCCCAAATTTGTGAATGCCTTAAACCCTAATTTTTTCTATCATTATTAATATGTGGTATTCTTACATAATTGATTTCCCTACAAAATTATTGGAATGTCAAAATACTTTCTTTGGGTTATAAATATGTATTTTGTATAGTGGCAGGATTCTTGAATTTTTGAATATTATACATTTTCCTAAATGCACACTAAAAGTTTAGTTGTTTTTATTTTGGTATTTTTATAGATTTTTATAGATTTTTGTTACAGTCATGTTAGAAATTTGAGCAACAATTAAAAAGGTAAAAAAGTGGGCATAATTGATATATCATGTTAATTGGAACGATCATATGAACATTTTTAACCCCTAATACAATAGCATGTATATAAACACAAATTGGGGTGATAAGTCATACATTTTGTGAAAGTGGATGGCACATCATTATTACAATATAAATGTAAACTATACCTTATGCCTATTATTGCATAATAGTTGTTTATAACATTATGACAATAATTTTAATACAATTTAGGGGTATTACATTGACACGTTCTGGTAGTGTGGTTTAGAGTTTTTCAAGAGAGTGTTGGTTGCATGGGAACCACTATCAACATCTTTGAAACTTGTTATTAGCATTTTTTCATTACACAAATCTTGATAATGAGTGTGCAATGTATTGGATTCACTGATAATGGTTCACAGAGCATGGGAGCATTTTGGGAACTTTGAGCTCATGGAAATAGGAGATTGGGAACAATTCTCTTAGTGTTTCCTACACACTAAGACACCATGTTATTGGATTTTATTTATGAAGATGAAGATTTCATGCATTTAATGAGTGGCTGTATAAATTTGATAACATTTAGCCCATACCTAGTCACCATTAAATGGTTAAGAACACATGCTTCTTCCTAGGAGTAGGGTACCTTTGTATAATTTTGCAATTTGTGCAGAGGGGGACAAAAAATTGTATTTTAATGTTGGCCATAAATAAAATATATCAATGCCCACCTTAATTAAAATAATTTTATATCAACCTTATAGAGAGAAAAAGTAATTCAAAGTAAAAAAAAGGTATTATTTTTCCAATGAGTACCTTCTACTTCCCAATATGAGAGAAATATTAATAACAAAATATATATTACAATGTAGGCCATACATTTATTAGTGTTTCCTACACACTAAACCACCATGTTATTGGATTTCATTTATGAAGATCAAAATTTCACTCATTTAATGAGTGACTATATAAATTTGATAAAATTTAGTCCATAAAATCAC
>ML777508.1:1242852-1294824 GCA_009831015.1 Picea engelmannii
ATACAATGTTCAAGAGATAACTCAACCAATACAGAAAATCCTCCTCCAAGAGATGTGCCACCCTTCTTCTCCTCTCACCAACTTGTAAATGCAACTTGCCTCATAAGAGAATGAGCAAGTGAAGTGTGTGTTAGAAGTGAGGCACTAGCCTCTTATTTATATCAATCTGGCACGTGTGAAGAGTCACCATCTAGCAGGCCCGACCTCTCACACTGGGTGGGTAAATCCACCTTTAATTAAATCTGGCCCTTTCATTATAACTATTGGGGCCGACTTCTTATTCTGCACATTGTAATTGTCCGATGACCAATCCACAAAAGGGGATTTGGTCCTTATACAAGTCCTTATACAATTACCGACTTGATTAATCCTCAATGGGGATTAATCTAATAATAAAAATAATAATAATGACATGATTAATCCACAATGGGGATTTAATCCAATAACAAAATAATAAGAATGCCCTACATTATTTCAACACATCCAAGTATTCCAATGAACACTCCACCCATCAAAACATCATACACAATTTTTTAAAAACACTCTAGCATTATATATATATATATATATATATATATATAATACTTAAAGTGAAAATTTTCATGATTAAAACATTTTAATGGTGTGCTACTCAATGTGAAGGAGATGTATAAGAACCAACCTAAATCCATTTTAACTCCATTTTAACTCTAGATCTATCATATACAAAAATAGATCTAATCCCTTAAATGTAAAAACTTTTTTTAAATTAAAAAAACTTGAAATAAAATTTGCAATTTGAGAAATTTTATCCCTCTCCCAACATCTTAACACCAAATCTATCCAGCACATATTAATTCATGGACAATATATTCTATACCTTCATCCAAAAAAACACTATAATTATGAAATTATGAAAGATAAGAAAAGAACTCCATCGGAATGAAAAGGCCAGAAGATGCTACGTAGTGGACAATAAGATGGAATTCTGTGCGATAGACTTTACTCCTGAAAAAATTGCCTTGGGAATATGATATTAAGAAAACAACACAATTGGACAGACTTAAACTTAATTTCAAAAGCGAGGATGAGCGCGGGCAAACCCTATAAAGTTAAGTGAGTATGAGAGCGGGCCAACCCTATAAAATTGCAGAAATTTTGTTGGCCAGATGTCTTGATAGGCAATACAGGCGGGTAGTCCGTATAGCGCCCGATTCAAGGGTGAACCTGGCATATATAGCCAACGGAACCTTTAATAAACTCTTTTTCTCTGTCTGCCATCGAAAAAGCGCGAATGTGCAACTTGCGGGGAAACAGACGGGCGAGGACAAAGCCCACACATGCATTCGCCCGAGTAGTCTGCTGTGCTTTATAATGTTTGCTTCGCCCGAGTAGTCTGCTGTGCTTTATAAAGCGTACGCATTCTGTATTCGGATCTGTTTATTTTTGAGTTGGATCCGTGCGTGTTTTTTTGTGAGTAAAGTAATTTATTTTGCTTAGATTTACATCGTTGCATATAAAGTTATTTAAATCCAAAGATATAGAACATTAATATTAAATGCACTTTTTTTTTTTTTTAATGGATTTAGGGGGTAAAGATTATAAGATTTTTTTGGGATATTTATTCAAAATTAGGTTGAGAAATTGTTGAATTAGTAGATTTAAGTGATTATTTCTGGAAAATCTGAGTGTAATGGAAGTCTTGCAGTAAAGCTGAATTCATTTTTGCATTCAGAAATGGATTCTGAACAAAAAAAAAATAGTGATTTGTGTAAATTTATGTTGCAAGATTCGAATGAAAAAAACTATTTCGTAGAACAGCTAACCAACACCTTTTTTAATCTAATCCGTTAAAATTAAAAAGCAATATACATGGAACAGTGTGAAAAATAACAATACCTATTTCTCTCATTTTTTAATCAGTAAAGATTTGGGAAGCAATATACATGGAACAGTTTGTCAAATAATAATAGGAGTATCACAAGTTGTTTAATATGTGGTTTTAGAAAAGCTTTTAATACTATATAATTTGATCAAACAATATATAACAATAATAATAATTTAATTTTAAAATTATAAATTTAAATGTCTAAGTGATATTTCTTTATTTAAATTTGAAGAAACATATATTCTTAATCACTAAAACTATAAATTATTATCTATATTTATTTACTTCTTTCGATTTTAACTTATAACCTATACTGTAAGCTCAACAATTACATGAACGGCATGGTTGTTTATATTATTATCCATCTTTTGTTTGTTCAGAAGATTTGTACTGTCCAAACGTCAACAACTACAACTACAGGCTTTGGATCAGTTGTTCATATCATTATCACAATTGCTAACTCACGACTGAGAACTCCTCAAGGTATTGGCTGAGAAGGCGTGCCCCATAAAATATTTAATCCTATGGTTTAATCCTACTTAATCATTTAAACGTGGTAATTGCATATCCCTATAGTAATTTTTTAATGTGATTAGGTAAATGTTAAAAAGTAAACATGTTAACGGATGCCTTGATAAATGTAAGAAAGTTATAAACAATAAATATGACCCATTGATTTTGGAGGACGACTAAGAATATACCAGCATCTTCAATGTATAGCCATGAGATTAGGGTTTAAGGTTAAATAAGGTTAAAAGATTATTAATTGTGCCCATTATCAATAGGTGTAAGCCTTTAGGAGTAATTATTATCTTTTGTTTGTTCAAGATTTATACTATCCAAAGTTCAACAACTACAACTACAGGCTTTGGATCAGAGGGGCATTGGCTTAGAAAGGAAGCAAATAACTAAGTCCATTGTTTTTTTTATTACGATGGCCTTTGTTGATCGGCGCTATAATTGGAATCTATGAGTAGCTGAGAAGCTTTCGAAGGAACTAACCATGGGAGCGCTTAGAGGAGTCGCCGTAGGGTTGAGCATTGTGTTCGGGGGATTCTTCTTGGTGTTTCTGGCTAAACTCTACTACTTTTATTACCGGAAGTGCCGGAGTCCTTGGAACATGAGGACGATCACTAATGTTCCTATTGAATTCACGGACGGAAGCTTCAACTTCTCTCGTGAGGACGGAGAGTTGCGTTCTTTGCAGGATTCTCGCTCGATACCAGAAGCGATAGACTCGGATATTTCAGGAACGCTGTTTCCTATTAACTCCGAGGTTATTGGTAGAAACGATAACGTCTACACGCAGAGCGAGCTAGAGGGGCCGAGGGATCACGTCTACACGCAGGGCGAGCTAGAAGGGCCGAGGTTGCTGTTCACTATCAAAGAAGAGACTCAGGACGATATGAGATGTCAAGAATCCATGGGTAATCATAATTTTATTTTCTCTGAACGCCCTGCGCGTTCTGAATCACCTTCTCCGAATATGACTAATCATGTGGAGTGCTCACAAAAAACTCTTGATTAGTGATCTAGGGTTCTTAAGTGATCTAGGGTTCTTAATTTAAAGTACTATGGATAAGCATAAAATTATTAGAAAACTCCGTTCGAGTTTAATCAAAATGTGAAGTCATTCTTGATAGATACAGGTTGCTTGTGCATCGACCTTTTCATTTCATATAATGTTACTTTGTAGTAACACGCTAAGCCTCTGTATGAATCAATACGGTCTCTCTTCTTTCTTCCTCTGCATAGATTGATGATTACTGATGCACGGCTCCAAACTTAAATGGATTGTAGATTCAGGTTACTGGACGAAGCAGCAAACTTAAATGGATTGTAGATTTAGGTAACTGGACGAAGCAGAAAACTTAAATGGATTGTATATTCAGGTAGATGGACGAAGCAGCAGCAGCAGCAAGGTCAATCTCAACTTACAATCAGGTTAAGGATGAACCACAGCAACTCATTGATCAAAAGCCGAAGCGAGGCGAGAGAGTTGTTGCCTTCCCTTCCCGAGCAGTAAATTCCGCTCGATCCCCTTACAAGGTCCGGCCATAGGCCTTCCTGGATTGTACTCTATTGAGAACGTTCATATAGTCACCGACAAGAAATTTTTTATTTCAATTTGTGGCTCTTATATTTTATCCATGGCCCTCGTTAAGAGGCTTGCTTTATCGTTTTGCCTGAGAATATTGCTGGTAAGACAAAGAGAATATTGCTGGTAAGACAAACCAGCAAAGCGAGTATTGCTGGTAAGACAAAGAGAATATTGCTGGTAAGACAAACCAGCAAAGCCATGAGAGTATTGCTGGTAAGACAAACCAACAAAGCCATTCTAGTTGTGAATGGGTCGCCACAAAACCCTTCCCTATCGTAGTGCCTTGTATTAAAGCTCATAAGTCCGGGATAAGTCTTTGAAGTTTGCCCTTGCAAACTGGCATGCCAAGGTTTTACCCTTCACGTGATAGATTTTTTCGCATGATATAGAGCCAAGCAAGTTCTGATATTGGGTGTGAATATTGTTTGAGAGCGTGGTTGCTTTGATTCTCGAAGTTGATTGGAACTAATTAGAATAATGTTTGTTTTGAATCGATAGTTGTTTTAGCATTAAAAATAATGAAGGGATGTGGAATTGACATTTATGGGAAAGCTATTTTATTTTTGAATTAAAAAATTTGGAATAACATTTTGATGAAGCAAAAATATTAAATTAAAAAATTTGGAATAACATTTTGATGAAGCAAAAGTATTAAAACTTGAGATGGTAAATGAAAATTAATATTATTGCAATAAAATTAGTGAACAATGAAAATGTTTAATATATGTTAAACTTGTTAATGATAGAACAAATTATTTTTTAAATTAGGAATGTATAGAATACAAGGTCATTAGTAATTTAGTAAACTTTTTTGTAAGGAGGAGGTCTCATAAACAAATTTGGTGTTTGACATGGTGATAATCTTAAAAATAGATTATTATTATTATTAATGTAACAAAATCACTGAATTGTGAGAGATGAAAATGTTTAATAAATCTTAATTTTTATTGGTGGTAAATAACATCATTCCTCAAATTAGTGAATTGTACTCTATTGAGAACCTTCATATAGTAACTAACAAGAATTTTCGAATAATGTTTGTTTTGAATGCATAGTTGTTTTAGCATTAAAAGTAATGAAGCAGGGGATGTGGAATGAGCATTTATGGGAAAAGTCTCTTATTTTGGAATTCAAAACTTTGGAATAACATTTTGATGAAGAAAAAATATTAAAACTTGTAGATGGTAAATGAACGTTGATATTTATTGCAATAAAATTAGTGAACAATAAAAATATTTAATGTATGTTAAACTTGTTAATGGTAGAATATTTTATTTTTCAAATTAGAAATGTATAGAATATAAGGCCATTAATAATCCAGTAAAATTGTTTGGAAGGAGGAGGCCTCATACACCAATTTGGTGTTTGGCTTGGCTACAATCTTAAAAATAAATTATTATTATTATTAATGTAACAAAATTAGTGAATTGTGAGAGATGAAAATGTTCAATACATCTTAATTTTTGTTGGTGGTAAATAACATCATTCCTCAAATTAGTGAATAAAACAAAAATGTTCAATACATCTTAATTTTTGTTGTTGGTAGATAACACCATTCCTCAAATGAAGAATGTAGATAATGCAAGTAATATATTCATTACATCTTGAAGCTTCAATTTAACTATATATATTTATATATATTTTTATTTAGTAGAAGACCAATAATAGTGAGTGTGATTGTCTAGCAATTGTCCTTAAAAGTGCAAAGTAATATTGATTTGAATACCTCTTATAAAAAAGACATATTTAAAAGTAAATTGATGAGAGCATTTTAGTTAGCATATTTGTCATATCCCTTATTAATAACTCATAAAATTATCATTTGTTTGTATACTTAAACCTTAGTTTATTATAATAAGATTTGTCAAAAATTACATTAAAAAAAATTAATTCAAATGTCAAAAGTAAATGAAAAACAAAATAAATAAGTATTCCACAAGGAAAAGTAAGAAACCTCACAGAAACCAAATATTAAAGAAAATTCATCAATCTAAAAAGAAAATTGATTAACAATGGTCGAAGAATAGCATGGAAACTCAATATTGTGGCGTGATAGGAGATCTCTCCATGAAAATGAAATTGAACGGATTAAATTAAGGAAAATTTCAATGGCCTAAGTCTAATATTTTATACTTCGACCTCGACCTTTGGATCCCACTACGGACCTTTACAACATACATAGTCATGTACAATATTAACATCTAGGGTGCTTATATACAAAACTAACATGGATATACATAATATTCCATAATTGCATATCCACAATAATACAATCTAAAATAGAGTATTACATTTCTTTGACCCTTGGAATAGCATTGATATCAACAACTTTCAAAACAAAATGTTGTACTCGTCCACTATGGTAGTGTCCAACTCCCATTTTTTCCTCATCCAAATTGTAGTGTTTCCACTAAATCATTATAGGATTGGAATCTAGTTTGAGAGTAAGGTTATTTAGATGCAAACCTCTTTTATAATTGTCCATTTAGTTCCACTTAGATCAAATCTCAATTAAGCACAATGGTTAGGATCATGTACATTGTAATATACCTTATATTTGAAACTTTCAAAAACACATAAGACATGTAAAATAATGAGCTACAAATAGTTTAATACTTCATATATAAAAACATCCTTAAGGTAGGGAAACATCATACAAGGATCCTTTTATGGAAGGATCACCTCATGTTCATTTGACTCTTCAAGGGGGAAACATCCCAATGAGTTAATCTCTACAGTACAAAAATATTCTCATACATGCCGAAATAGGAGGACTCAATCCTCATTTACAAATACCAAATGCTAACTCCCTAGCGGGCCTTCATTAATGAGGCCATATTACATTTATTTATTACTAACTACCTAATGGGGATTTATTTAATAATAACTAACATTGTGGGCCTAGTCCACATTACATTAAATAGTCACCATACTTATCCTAATCTTATCTCCAATGGGCCCATAGACACCTATTACACCCCTAGGGAGGATCCCAATATTCCATCCTCCTTTGAGAAATGTTTCCCTCAACACTTGTACATATGATATACATCCCATAAACTAGATTCCCATGTATGGTTGTTGCCCTCAATGTTCAGAGTGAAGTGGCCCAAGAAGTATGGCCATAAGGGGTTCACCCATAATCCAACATCATCTCTATGGGTGTTGAACACAACATTGAAGTACTCCAAGGAGTTTGGATCCCATGTACAAGGGTTGGATGGAATGCTAATGTAGTCCAAGAAGCATGTCCATACACTTGCTCCCGTGTCCAGGTGCCCATGTTGACTCCCCATTGATGACACCTAAGCTCAATGAATCCGTCTAAAGTGTTGTGTTACAAATTCCGACCACCGTCATATGGATCCAAATAAACAGAACTATCTATAGCAATGAAATCCTGCATATAAATATAAAATGATGCCTCTAAAAGGAATTCTATCTACTTCTATCTTTCCTCAATGTGTTCTCTTCATATGGTGGAGAGAAGTCATCAAAGAGAAGACATAAGTAGTTGTCTTTCCAAAAATGATAAATGTTTATATACTAGTCTTCACAAGATTCTTCTAAATCAAATCATGCATATATGGATTTTCAGTATTCATTGATCCTAGGTAAACCTTTTGTATTTTCATCTTCTGGGGTTAGGGTTTTGGATTTTCCTTATGTTAAAAAGGTCCTTAGAGCCTCATTGTAATAATCATCTTCTTGCGAATGAAAGTAGCTGTCACATCTCTTCTCAGAGATAAGATGTCACCATTCTAGCGAGTCTTTCACTCTGTATTTTTACAGTCTCTGTACATTTCTTTGATTAATAGAGATCATGTATTATTGTATATCTTTGTTTATGGTTGCATCTTTGATACATTTCTATTATATTATTGAATATCTGCGATATCTCTGTGCATTTATTTATTATATCTCCATTCTCATTTCGTGCCGAAAATAATCTGGATTAGTGGTATCAGAGCAGGCTGCTCTTGATCATTTTTTCAGTGCATGTCCCCGACGAGGTCCGAGTATAGAAAGTTAGGTCTTGAGATTTTCTCTCTTGAAGACAATCGCTCTCACACACCCAAGAAACCCTCAATGGTGAAAGAAAATAAAAACGACAGATAAGACGATCCTATAAATATGTTTCATGAGCAAGCTCTCACGCGACAGAGGGACGAAATGATGGAGAGTTTTTCCCACATCCTTCAATGCCTGACAATAGCAGCAGGCGCATATTCATCAAGCGACCACTTTGGAGGCACCTCGTCTTTCAAGGTACAACTTAATTTTGATATTCCTGTGTTTGAAGGACAGATAGATGCAAAAGCCCTAGAAAAATGGTTAACTCTGCTAGAAGGTTATTTCTCTGTTCGCAAATTTTTCGATAGATAAAAGATCACCTTCGTACTCCTTAAATATCTCCCTCATGTCAAACATTGGTGGGAAACTTACTGGGAGTAAAGTTCCATAGAGGAGTCTGGAATAGATGGGGCCGAGCCCACTTGGAATTTTTTGTGGATGTAGTAAATGAACAGTATTACCCTGTTGGAAACTATAAGGACCAGTACATGAGATGGACCACATTGCGGAAAGAGAGGAGCCAAGCGGTTCTAGAGTTCACCAATGCCTTCCATACCTTGCGCATGCCCTTGGTATCAAAGACTTCGAGCAACATTTGGTTCTTAAATACCGTGGGGCTCTACACAGATACATCCAGACCGAAATGGATTTTCTGAACATCTCATCACTCGGTGCTGCTTATCGATATGTTGTTAAAATCGAGCAAAAATTAAGCACTAGAACAAACGGGAGTTCGGGTCTGCAAATCCGCAACAACCAAAGTATGACAAAGACGATCCTAACAAACAGTCTCCCGAAAACCATTCCAAGAAACAGGAAAAGAAGGGTCACGGGAAGACAAAGAAGGACACCGGAAAATGGTGCGAGTTCCACAAAATCCCCTGTCACAACACTGTGAATGTTGTTCAAAATAGTCATTGTTGGTCGAGATCAAAGACAAAGAGCCGAACCCTAATTCAGAATCTGATTTTGAAAATAATGGTAAAGGACAGATCATGGACGCAGACCTCACTGCCATTATTGCAACCACAACAATTCAACCAGAAGAACCAACAGATCTTGAAGAGGGGGAGTGCCTTTTTCATTCACATATGTGGGTGAAGGCGAACCTGCTACATTTTATTGTTGATAGCGGAAGCCATAAGAACCTCATTTCAGGAGAGGTCATCAAATAGTTGGGATTGTCGACAACAACACACCTGCAACCATACAACATCGGGTGGCTTCGCTAAGGACGAGATCTTCGTGTCAGCCATCAATGTCGATTGTGATATGGCATCCAACCCTTCAAGGATGAGGTATTATGTGATTTTTCCCCATTGGATGTCTATTATGTTCTCTTGGACCAACCACATATGTGGAAGCGCCATGCTATTTATGAGTCTCGACCCTGTAGTGTCATTGTTACTTTGGGGGGTCATCTCTACAGGATACCAGAGGTAGTTCCAACTATTACCCCACCTAAACAGTGCTGCAAGGTAGTATCTCATACTACAAAATTCATCTTCTTTACAATCTGTTCAAAAGGGGAAAAAAAGGACACTGCAACCGCTACAGCCTCACCCCAAGCACCTTCTATCCAACAAAAGAAGGTCGACAAGGTTGCAACAAAGGGCAAAGATTCCTTCTGCACACATTCATCTCATGTAGCCAGACTAGTTAAAAAGGTCCAACCCTTCCAGCCACAAGTTCATGACAACCTTCAACAAGCTAAGAAACACAACTTCTCTGGGAAGGCAAGTAGGTCACCAAGATTCAGTTTCAACAATCGCTTTCCCCTCTCCATCGGGAACTCAACAGAATGGGGACCATTTCTTCCTAAGGAGGGAGGAGTGATCTAGGTGGACATTTGTGCCCACCCACCTTCTCCAACTGGCTCAAAATAGTTTTTTGGAATTTTTGGTAATTTACTATTTTTAGCAGTTTTTCGGGTCCTCAACTTATGGAGTTGTTTTGAGGCCCTAAACGATGTTTTTAGAGAAAACAGGGAGCAACATGGATTATAGATCAATGTTTCTCACCCAAAATTTGTATCTCTCGGATAGATCTTTCCAACGAGCTATCATGCGCTCCAAACGAAGATCGTATGCCAAAGTTATGCCCCTGGGAGGTTGACGTATCAACTACCCCCATTGGGGCCCGCAAACCTTTGGATTTTCATCTTCCGGGTTAGGGTTTTGGATTTTCCTTATGTTAAAAAGGCCCTTAAAGCCTCATTGTAATAATCATCTTCTTGCAAATGCGAGTAGCCATCACATCGCTTCTCAGAGATAAGCTACCATCATTCTAGCGAGTCTTTCACTCTGTATTTTTACAGTCTCTGTACATTTATTTGATTAATAGAAATCGTGTATTACTGTATATCTGTGTTTATGGTTTCATATCTGATACATTTCTATTATATTATTGAATATCTGTGATATCTTTGTGCATTTCTTTATTATATCTCCATTCTCATTTCGTGCCGAAAATAATCTGGATCAACAGCTGCATTGACTTGTCTTTCCATTTCGTCCATTTGTCCTGCAACTTCTTGTCTCGTTTGTTCTTTCACCTCCGGGGGAGTCGTAGGAATGTGTTTTTCCTTGAGGTTTTCAATCTCCTGCAGATATTGATCAATTATTTGCACAATGTGATAAATATACTTTTTTGTGTTGGGCTATGCTACTTGCGCGCTATTTGGGATTTTGTCATAGGATGCAGTCACTCCCTGCTCGAGCCTATCTATGCGATCTTTCTGTTCTTCTTTCTCTGTAGTCAACTGATCGCATGTAATTTATAGCATTTCTGTGACTCCTCTGCTCACCTCTAGGTTTGTGTCATCTATGCGGACCCTCAATTTTACTTCCTACATTACACTTGCTTGTAGCCCGTATAGAGCCTTCATGGGTATCTGTGCCATTATTATGTCCAGATCTTGGACCTCCTATAGCCCGTATAGAGCCTTCATGGGTATCTGTGCCATTATTATGTCCAGATCTTGGACCTCCTGCAGTAGTGTCTGTGATTTTTCAAGATCAAGCCTGATCATTTCATGCATGATGGTAAATGTGTCGTTGATCTAGGAGACAAATTGTACCGTCTCTTCATCCTGCTTTTGCTCAAGTGGCCTCAGTACTGCTTTCTAATACTATGCGGTGGATTGAGATCCTACGTGGCCCCGTATCTATTGTATATTCTCATGGACTTCTATTAGTTTGGCCACGATCTTCTCTCTCTGTGCCTCTCTTGTTTTGACCGCTTCCTCACTCTTGTCTTGGACTTTGTTCATGAAGAGCTCTGCATCATCGCAAGTGAGGGTGATTTATGGGTCCTCTGTGTCATATTTCCTTTTTCTATGTGCATATGTTCCTTGCACGACCTCCTTTGTTGATTGTGAGGGATGTGCCCCACTGGTTGTGCCTGGTCCTATTTTCTGTTGACCCTATGTTGGCTTCTTTGTGATATCTTATTTCTGGATTCCTGTTCGTGCTGCTGTGGGCATTCTTCTTAGTTTTTTTGGGATTGTGCTCCCACTTGGCACTGTCCACGCTATTTTTGTCTGAGTATTTCCAGCCAAACTCTCTATTCGTGCTGACGAGCATGCCTCAATTGTTTCTTTAGGCTTAGTATACTGTGTCGTGCATGTCCTGGTGGTGGGTTTTGTTATTGGTTGTTGTCACTATGCAGGGAAATCTTTGATGATCCACTCCACATCTTCCCTGGTCACACAATACTTCATCTTCAACCATGCTCACTTGGGATGCCTCGCATCTTGGATCCATGTATGGTGTCAGGATTCCTTGAACTTTGCAATCCCCTCTATTTCCTATGTAACCTCCCTCAGGATGCACCATGTGTTAGCAATGTGATGATGAATTTATTCTAGCATCATGGAAAACACCGTGTTGTTTTCATGTCGTGCTTTGTTGTCCTTCACCTGTCAGAGGGACTCTTACCTAGTTGTGTAGCACATTCTCATCCTTTTGATGAAGGTGGTGTACTTGGGCTCCTACCACCATGTGAGAGTGACCAATATCATCAACTAGAAGTAATGGAACTCATTTCCATTATCCTACGCATCGTGACAGTCTAGTAGGAACTGGTTCAGTAATTATTGTGCCCAACTGAAAATCATCTCTTTTGCTCATTGTGCTACTACTATAATTACACATGCAAGGGATTCCTCTTGACGACACTTCCTTAGTAATTTTCTCACTATCATTTTCTTGGTGAACCATGTCACGTCATCATTGATTTATTTTATAATGAGGCCTCTACTCCCCCATGACGTGCTAAATTGTGCCTTTGCCTGCTTTGCTAGTTCCTTCTCGTGTGCCTTGTTTTCCAAAAAATATTCTGGCTGCGCGCCAACTATGGGAAATCCTATAATCTTGGAAATGAGTGCCACATCAATATGTATGGGCCTATCCGTCTATAGGATGACCCCATGGACTCGATCCACTAGTTTCTTGATGCAGAGACCAAAATTTTTGCCCCGCCCGAAGTGTGGAATGTCCAACAAGTTCATGATGTTGGAGTTGTATAGCCTTGTAATCCAGTGTGCTCTTTCTAATACTATCCTTCCTAGGGGTCTAACCTCCCATGTGTTGATCAAATAACATTCTGTGACCAACTCTGGGAATTTTTCTACGCCACACACGTCATTGTCTGCGTAGCACAACTTGGACACTTTACCCAACATGTCCTCGATAGTGGGTACTATGTCTGGAATGAATGGTAAAGAAATATATTGACTCTTGAGGGTCTTATTTTTTTCCCCATCATGGATGTTCCTACCTTGGTGACTTTTGTGCTCTCCTCATCCCTAGGGGAGTCTGGTCGGTCTATTATGTCCTTGACCGGGACTTCTTCTTGTGACTGGGACGGTCTTGGTTCCTCTATGTTAGTGGGTATTGTAATCTCCTCGAGGTTAGGGTTTGAAACCCCATTCCCATCCCTAGAGCTCTTCCGTACTTCTCCCTGCTGCAGTGTAGGGAGCTCTTCCTCAACCCTCGTTGGGAAACTAGACTCTAGCTCCGAGGTGGTCACATCCTTGAGTTTGACTATGGTCATGGGTTGTATCATTTATTTGCGCCTCTGACCTTGTCGGGTGACCTTGATATACTGGCCTGATGACCCCAGATTCGGTGGATCCATCTTGCATGATTGTCGTAAGCTTGGTTGGCTACGATGACAATTTCAAAATTAGGGAATGAATTCTTCTAATTTATATGAGCTCAAAATTCACTAAGTGTGGAATTATTGTGCACTTTTCGCCCTTTATAGACCTCTTTGTGGTCATTTTTCACTTTTTGTGTACATTCATGCCAACTTTACTTTTTATTGTGCACTTTATTTTGACATCTGGCATGGTAACTCCTGTGCATAACTTTTTCTGTGTTTTTGTATTTTTTGTGGTTTGTATTTTTGTATCTTTTTTTCTTTGTTTTTCTCTTTTTGTTTGGTTTTGTCATTTTTCTATCTAGTATCTACTATGTTACACTATATACATACTTGACTTACTGCACTATCCCTGTTTATAATCGGTGAGGTTGACTGTCCCTGTATAGCTTCAATTGACTCCTATTGATCATTCCCTTCAATTCTATTCCTGCTAGATCCTTTAGTCGCACAGATCCTCCATATGTGAGATGTTGGACTTCATACGACCCTATCCAATGCATTCTAAATTTACCCATATGTTGAAATAATTTGTTGTCATATAGCAAGAATAAGTCTCCTTTGTCTCTTGTGTCAAGATTTGTCTTTGGCTTTTTGCACTTCCCGGTGAAATCTTGCTAGAATCTTATCCTCTTCCATCTCCATGAGTTGACTTACCCTTTCTTCTACTGCACCCAATTCTGTCATGTTAGTAATGGCTGCAACGTGCAGATTAGGTACCATAAATTCCAATGGTACTATTGCTTCTTGTCCATACACCATCCTGAATGGTGTCTTCCTTGTCAACTTTTTACATGTAATTCTCTATGCCCATAGTACTTCTGGTATTTTCAAATCCCAATCATCCCTATTAACATTGCATATCTCTATCAAGGAATTCTCCAAGATCTTGTTGAAGGCTTCTACTATTCAATTTGCTTGAGGGTGGTATGGTGTACTCTTCTGATGATAGAATTCAAACTCCTGAGTCATAGCCTTGATAGTGTTTTTGATGAAGTGAGTACCTTGGTCACTCATCAAAATCCTTGGACATCCAAATCTAGTGATCACTTTCTCAAACAAGAAGTGTGTTGTTGTCTCCACGCTATGTTGATGATTAAAATCACAACGATGAATACGGCGTGCAAAGGATTGCTAATCTCTATTATTTGTTTATGATAATAATAATTAATTAGTAGGTGGGACCCCCTTGTAGACTAGAGGTGATATGATGGATGTGTTACGCTTATAGGTTTTCCATCGTTATATTGATGCCTACACAATCTTCTACAGTTGATGATGCAGTCTTAGTTTCATTCGTTTTGACAACATGGTTGGTTGATGCATTGTGACTAAAGGTTGTTGATGTTCACTCGTAATACAAAACAATGTTGTGGATATAAGTATTATTTTGTTTTACAGGTGTTATGGTGTACATTAAACATTGAATAATTTTCTTACACATGATTTTATGCAAGGGGATAATTAAATGATATGGAATTTTGAGATCAAAACAAAAAGGAAAAAAACTATGGATAAGTCCTATGTCTATGGCAAAAGGATTATATATAAACCTTGAATTTATATATAATTGTTACAAATAGGAAGTGATGGACCTAGCTATTATACTATGCATTTTGTTTAAAGAGTTATATTGAAAGAACATATGGTAATGTTAATGTATGGTTATTATTAAATTTTTAATGTGTTTCAGGTGGCACAATATACAATGGATATGGCATTGAATCTATGCAATGGTTATTGTATTGAATTTAATGGTTGATGTTATGGAAATGGGTTGGATAGTACGTTGAATTGAATAGGGCCAAGTGAAGAAGCGACGTGCATTTATTTCACATCACTCCAAACCACCCTCGAGCCCGTCACCCTAGCCATAGTTTCATTTTGGCTCTGTTGGTTGTGGAAGCTTCACGATTTTAGGTTTTGAAAGGGAAAGACACAAGCCAACTCTTCCTTGAAGAGATTTTCCAGGTATGGATCCTTGTGTTTCATCCATAATGGACTCTCTGTATTATGAATCATTTGGTTGGCTCAGGATTGCATGAGTTCTATGTTTTTGTTGCGTTTTCGACTAGGTATCAATGTTGTGTTATGGTGTTCTCTGTGATTATTGTGGAATGTTGGAATTTTGAAGGAAAGTAATGGGTGTTATTTCTTTGTAAAGTCTGTGCATTCATTATTGATTTAAGGAAATATCGGTCATGCTTGGTTTTTATGATTATTCTCTATGAAAAATGATGATAATGGTGCAACGAGATCTAAGTTTTATTTCTATGAGATTTTACCACTAGTCTGGGTATCAATTGTTGTCTCCCATTTTTCATCTTGATTGTTGTTGTGATTCATTATCTATGTTGTAATGCAACCATCGACAGTGGTATTTTTCTTTCTCTATTTGGCTGAGCCACGAGCTATTGCTTGATATGTTTTTTTTTCATTGTAACTATCGCCGAAATCATCTCACAGTCCAATATTTGTATTGCCCTATAATATTAATTGGAAGCATGTATATGTATCGAATGGCCACAGGTTGTGCTTTGGCATTATTTTCATAAGTGTTTTAAGTGTTCTCTCCTCTCATATATGTTGTAGTGGCTGACTGATATGTTGTTAAGCCTCACTGTTAAAATTGTTTCTAAGGTTATGGAGCTCTTTGGTGTTTGGAAGAAGCACAACCTCTCTGTGTCTTCAAGGACTATTCCTTGTTTAGACAAACCCTTGTTACCTCTCTGCAATAAAGTTTTAAGAGACATCTTCCTATGCCTTCTTTGTTGAGTTCAAATTGTTTTCTTCTACTAGGGAACTTTCAAGATTTTGGGGTTATAATTTAAAAGACTATGGCATTTTCAAAAGAACACGACCCTCTGTTGTTCCAAGAATATACTTGATTACCTGTGGTTGCTTCTTGGTGGTAACTTCTTTTAGGAGGTAAAAGGATTATGGTCTCTCTATTTTTTCGAAGATTAATCAAACTCTCAAGAACCCGACTTGGTTCTATTGAGCCTTACTTGATTCTATTCCTCCTCGACCACCTTTTGGTTCTATCAAGATTTTGGGGTTACAAGTTTAATGACAGAGGTACTTATAAAGAGAGCATGAGCTCTTTCACTTCAAAGACCATATCTCGATCGAGTCTATGTGTTTCCTCTTTGTGATAAATTTGTTGGAAAGGAAAAAAAGTATGGGTTACCTATGGTACCGAGAACTTTCTTTTTGATTGATTCATGGTTATTCCATCCATCACTGTGTTAAAAACTAGCACGTCCATGATTCCAATTAAGTTTAAAAGGCACCTTTGTGTGGTTTGGTTCTATTCACTCCGTGCATCATATGTATCTATCTTTTGTCGATCATTTCTTTTGAAAGGAAGTCTGTATATGTTTGATGGATAAGGATCTCAGGTTCAAAGCTGCATGTTTTTGGTTAAATGCTAGTGTCGAATCGAGATTGGTGTCAATTATATTGTTGAAGACCTGTGTGTATGCTTGTTTCATCAAACATGATCTTGGTTCTATCCATATTTAAGAAGGACTTATTTGTGATTAAATTGGGCCCAATTATTGTTTGATGACAGTGGATTATGTCAGCCAGTGTTGAAAATGCGACTATTGGAGGTTAGTATTGGGTCTATTATTATTTGATTTCAAGAATTGAACATTGGATATGGATAATTGGAATCACTGTGCATATTATTTTTGTTTTAAAAGGAAAAGGTAAGCATTAAAACATACAAGATTGTGGCTCGAATGGTTATGTTGTTATTGTGGAATTGGAAATGATATTTGCATAGTTATTGTATAGGATGCACAGATTGATATAATTGAAGAATTCTGGGAAATATTTTTTTTTTATTAAAGACTGCAAATAATCTATATGTAAATAAGGGACAATGAAATGATTTTGGTATTGAAAGTGGATTCTTTTTGGATTGTGATTGGAACAGAGTTATGGTTGTTGGTTGATTTAATATATTTTATGAACAATATCCATATTATTCTCTCACTTTCTCACTGTTTCGCTCATTATAACCCCCTCACGATCCCAAATTCATTTTTACACTCCCTGCTCAATAAAATAAATTAAAACTTTGTATGGAAGTCATAAAATATGACACAAAGATAGATGGAAGCTGATATATTTTGGTATTGTTTGCACAATCAGTTATTTAATGAATTATTGAGAAATACTCGTGTTCTTAATCTGTTTCATGATATAACTTTTCCTCTTATTACAATCCCCCCATATATCCCATGAACCCTATTTCACTCCCTACTTATTTGAAAATTATTAAATATTTTTTATCGATTGGATTGCATGGGTCTTATGTTAATTTCTGAGCAAAATATTGTTTCATATAAAGAGAATTTCATGTATGGTCTGTTAAGGGCTAGTTGCTAATAAATTGCTGCATATAGGATGAGCTTCTTTAGTAGAGGCAGTCATGGTAGAAACAATAGGGGAATAGGTAACTGGAACAGAGGGGCTAGACGGCCCAAAATCTCAATTCATTTCTATTCCGATCCTCAAGAGTTGATCCAGCTTTTTTAAGCTAGGTTCTTCAATTGGATTGGGAAAGGGATAATTTAGCCTAGACCAGAGAGGCCTCCCTTCCAGCCCCAAAATTTTCCTGCTATCCCTGTGCCTCCCCATGTATCTTTGCAACCAAAAGTTCATGATAATGATGGATGGCAGGAGATTGTTCACCCAACAGTATCCAACCATCATGGCTGGCCCAACTTGTCATCACCTCCTCCTCCTCGACCTGTAAAACCAAATGTTCATATTTCCCCTGCACACTCGCCTGTATAGTCCTCCCATGCAAGCAAACACCTCAAAAATGAGGCTCCCCATGTGCAAGACAAAGGTAAAAATGAGACTTCCTCCTCATCTCCTTCAAGTGACTCAAAAAGTCAGTGTCCTCCCATATGCACTTGAGGGACGATTGATCCCATGTTATTAGTGAGGTTAAGCCTCAAGGTTCTACCCAACCTAAGGCTAATTCAAGGAATTCCAAAGGGGACAACAGTGACAAAAGAAGAATTGCCTCTCAAAGTGGAAAATATGGATTTTGATTTATGTGTTTATAATTGATTTGTTGAGGACATTGGATTGCAGAAAGTTTTGGAAAACAAACTATTTTTTGGGATATTGTGGATATTTACATGTTTTGAATATAATTTGAAATATTTATGATATTTAAATTTCAAATCGTGGAAATAATTATGGGAGCCACAAGGAGGCATGTGTTTAATTGGTTGTCTAATTGTGTTTATTTTTGTTAAGAAATAAATGGAGTCACAAGGGGTCCCACCTACTTAGTTATTATTTAATAAAAAGACCCTTAATTATTATTATTATTACTTCCCCTAAACTAAAATTAGTTAAGTTATAGTTAAGTTAACTAAATGAGGTAGTTGAACTACTTAAACTAATTTGGAATGCATAAAAGACAAATGAGAAGGAAGAACAAGGGGATAATAGAAGGAGAAAGATATACTAAGGTTTTCTCTTGAGTTCTATTGAGATAGTTAATTTTTCATTCATTCTTCAACTCATTAAAGGTGTAATTCTCTTTTTGACAGCAGGGTCCTATTGTAAACAACAAGGTTCAAATTTGAACCATATCATTTAGATGCTTGTTTGAGAGGTGTTGATCTATCATTGATAGTCTATGTATAATTGTCTATTTATGAATTGAGTTTCATGACTGATAAAGGATATTGTGTAGAGTCAAGTGGACAATAGTATGTGGTAAGCTAATCCAAATTT
Organism: Picea engelmannii; assembly: GCA_009831015.1. Taxonomy (NCBI): domain Eukaryota; kingdom Viridiplantae; phylum Streptophyta; class Pinopsida; order Pinales; family Pinaceae; genus Picea; species Picea engelmannii. The sequence continues at coordinate 1,261,827 of ML777508.1, forward strand.
TAAAGTTTAGTTTTTACTTCTTGTCAGAGTCCTTTTGTATGGTTTTCATTGGGGATATCTAAGTTTGACCTTGGTCCATGCCCTCACATGGAGTTTTGTAAAGAGAAAGATACTTTTGATTTCCTGGAATGAAATAAAGCGATTTCTATTCTGTCTCATATGTGTTAATCTGTGACTTGGTTACTTTTTCTTTTGATCTCCACATTTACTTTCTGTAATTTGTATATGTCATAAAATTATATAAAAATTTCATATTTTGAAACAATCTCTTTATTTAAAAAATCAGCCTAAGCCCTTGTAATCAATACTTGTGGATTGGGAAATACATTTTGAGGCTATAAGCCATAGGGTAATATTCCCGACTATCTTGATTTAGCCAAGGAAGATTCGAAAATGCTTGAGTAATATAAATTCATATATTTTCCTCAACATTTATTTGGCGACCATACTAGGGAGATCTTCCATATCTCTCTGGTTGATTGTATGCTTGATTATCATTGAATATATTTATATTTGTTCTTTTGATCCTTTGTCTGTTTCTTTTCTTCATGACTGTACATGTTGCAAGGCAACCCATTATTGAGCCCATTCTTAAAGATCAGACCAACATTTCTTTAATCTTGTTTAATACAATCTTAGAGACTACTAATACCCGACTTGAGCTTGAACGCTCATGAGAAGTGATTGAACAAGACATAAGTGTCTGAGAACGTTAGGAAGCTAGGCCAAGACAACCATGAATCGACCATAGATTTATTTTTCCTAAAGTCTCGATCTTCTTTTCATGTCCTTAAAACCTTGCATCTCTAGGATAAGAAGAGGTTTATCGCCTGAGATCAACCCTATTATTGAAATAGGAAGAAGACACATTGTTTTTTCAGCCCAACAAAGTACTCTAAGGAGAACTTTGTCTGATTCATCCAATTCATCTTTCTCTCCTTTACCTATCATTCACAAGATGGCATCTAGTGGTGGATCTGGTGGCACTGGAGGTGCTTCTTCATCTCAACCTTCAACCTCGTCAGTGATTGGTAGCTTGTATAGTCATCAAGTCCTTGTCCGATCTAATACAAACCCCTCCAAGGTCATAAAAAAGTATGGGCTCTTTCAGTTTGAAGAAGATGCTACAACTACTCTGTGGCATGTTTCCTCTCCTCTGAACCTAGCACCTGCTACTCGTCCACTTCCTAAATTCAAAGAGAGTCTCCCTAGGTTTTCAAGGAATAACATGATCACTATGAATGAACACTTGGTGGAATTTTCTAATGGTTGTCACAACATAGGATCCAATGACAATGACACTTGTATGCGCTTATTTGTTAATTCCCTTGAAGGGAAGGCAACAACCCATTTCTTTGATAATCCTCCCAAGATTATTTCTACTTGGGAGGAGTTAGTTTATTGGTTCAATTCTAACTATGGGTAGTCTAAGAGCCCATCCGAGAAGTTACGAGAGTACAATAACATTGATTATAAAGACGGTGAGACTATCAAGTCTTTCAACTTGTGTTTCGCCAAATTATATAACCAAATTGCCGAACTCATTCTCCCTTAGAACCAAACTGCTTTTATGCATTATTATAATGCTCTACCTTCCCCTTACCATCATAGGCTTGAGGAAAAATCCATTGATAACCTTGGTTCCACTCTGCATACTTGTTTAGATTATGAAGAACAACTTGAAATAAGAGGTCTTCCTGAGGGAGACTCAGTTAAATAGATAGACATGTCCACCCTCTTCCAAGTTTTACAAGACATGAATAATCAAATGATAGCATATGAGTGGAAGGGAAATGTCCCTTCACTTAACCCTGTGGCCTAATCTTCTTCTTCACCACCCTTTAAGAATCCTAATGAAAATAACTTTCAACATAAAGCCATCATGCCTCGCAGTTGGTGTAAATTTTGTGAGGAACACCATGGGGAAAGTACTTGTGAGGTAAGGAAGAGTGCTAGAGATAAAATATTTGGTAAAAGACATGAAACTACTATTGTTGTCCTATATTTTGTAGAGCCAGAGGATGTTATGATCATAAATACTAGAAATAAATCCTATGTTCTGAAAGGTAAATATGATCCTCCTCACACTTCTTCTAGCCCAAGATCATCTTCACCAGATGCTACTATACATGTTTATAAAATTCCCGACAGTCAAGGAACTTCCTCCCCTCTTCCCTCTTCGAAATTCAATATTATCAAACAATTGACTAATATTAAAGTTGATGCTACCCTCTTGGACATGGTTGTTGTTCCTGAGAAACAAAGTCATTTGAAAAATTTCATGGAAGGAAAAGCTTCCATTGTAGCCAACCTCTCTGAAGAGATAGATGAAGAGGATTCAACTGTAGATAAAGTAGGTGTACATAATTTTAGACACCTTGTAAAAAAACCCCTGATTTTTATTTATGTAAAGATTATGGACAAAATAGCCCATTGTTGTCTCATTGACAGAGGTTCGGGCCCAAGTGTGATGTCGAAGATTATTATGGAAGAGTTAGGCTTGTCTTGTATAAATGAAAACACCAGAAGCATCCTCTCTTATAATAGTTTACAACAATTGACCATAGGTAAAATCAAGGACGTGACCTTGGTTCTGTGCATGCATCCTAAAATAAGGACAACCCTTAATATTCAGGTAATTGATATGTCAGTGAGTAATCACTCGATCATCTTAGGAAGATATTGGGAATCTTTGATGGGTGGATACCTCTCACTCAATGGTACACACTTATCTGTTCCTCGGAATGGTAAAAACATTATATTCCTAAGAGAGGGAATAATATCACCTTGTGTATAAATCATTCCACAACCTAATGAAAATTATATCGAGGAGGACCTAGGAGTGTATTCCATCTTTGCAAATTAGGACAAAACTACCTTGGAAAAAATCGATATAGAGGACGGGATGTGGCATATGTACTTTGATGGTTCATGCTCCAACGAAGGAAACAAAGATGATATTATCTTGTACTCTCTTGTGGCTAAAATTAACAACTTTTATTATAGTTTAGAGTTTGCTTGCACAAACAACATCACTGAATTTGAGGCATTACTGCTAGGCATTGAAAATGCCTATAATTTAGGTTGTGGTCACCTTACAGTTTTTGGGGATTCCGAACTTGTTGTAAACCTTGTACATAAGATATATTATCCTAGCAACAAGTTAATGAAACGTTACACCCAAACTATTTGGGCACTTATCTCAGACTTACTATCTTTCAAGATCACTAATGTTAAAATGGAATTGAACTCAATGGATGACATGTTAGTTGTTTTTCTAGCCTCTCCTACTCAAAAAATTCTGCCACAAATACATGATTGCACCTTTCAATCTTTGTATCGTCCACATATCCCTACCAATGTAGAGTCATTGCAAGTCTTCCTTAGTGATGAGAGCATCTGTTCTTTCATTCAAAATGAACCTTATAATCCTAAGAAAATTATATCCATGGAAGATAACAAAATTCCGAAGGGCTTGACACCTCTAGAAAGTTCATTTTCATCGAGTGATGTAGGCAAAAAAGAAAAACATAAACAAGAGGAGTCGAAAAGGAAAGTGGGTGAAACAAATTTCTTGAACATTGGAACACTTGAGTGTCCAAAGAATGTTAAAATAGGTTCCCAATATTCCGTTGAAGAAAAAATGAAGTTCACTGAGTTACTTAGTGAATTTCAAAATATTTTTTGTTGGTCTTATGAGGATCTTCGTGGTTTTGATCCTGCTCTTATACAACATGCCATTCCTATCAAGGATGGCATACAACCGGTTAGGAAAAAACAAAGACCCATTAACCCTGCACTGGAAGCAACTATTTGAAAGGAGTTGGAAAAAATTTTGAAGGCTCAGATAATTTTCCCTGTTAAGTATTCTGAGCGGGTTTCTAATTTGGTTCCCATTTCGAAAAGCAGTTGGTCATATTAGATTATGCATTGATTTTCATGCATTAAATAGGGCCAGTATAAAATACCATTTTCCTCTCTCTAATATGGAAATGATTTTGCAGCAAGTTGCAAGGTCATAGATTGTGTCCTTACTTGACAGTTTTTCTAGTTACAATCAGATCAAGGTAAAAAGAACAGATAGATATAAAACCAATTTTATTACACGTTGGGGCACTTTATCTTATGAATGTATGCCTTTTGTCTTATCTAATGCAGGTGTCACTTTAAAAAGAGCTATGCAAATAACTTTTGATGATTTGATTGAAAAAATTATTCAGATTTATCTTGATGACTTAACTGTGTATTCTAAAAACCGATCAGATCATTTCGGTCATCTTAGAAAGATTCTCATGCGATGCAGGAAATTCAAGATTTCTTTAAATCCTTCCAAGTCTATATTTGGCATTACCAAGGGCAATCTCCTTGGGCACTTTTTCTCTGATTCAGGAATAAGCATAGATCCCGAAAGGATTGCTGCTATCCTAAATATTCCTGCTCCTACTTCCAGAAAGGAGGTTCAAGCCTTTATGGTTATTATCAACCTTGTTTGTAGGTTTTTTCCTGATTTTGCTGTAATGGTCAAGCCAATTCACAATATTCGTAAGAAGGATCGCTCCTTTTCTTGGATGGATGACGTCAAAAATAATTTTGTGGGGATCAAGAAGGAAATTAGTTCTGCATTGGTTTTGGCGAAGCAGAATTTTGAAAAAGAATTTATTGTATATACTAATGCCACATAGGAACCATTTTCTGCTATCCTCATGCAATATGATGACCAAGTTAATGAAAAACCAGTGGCTTACATGAGTCAAAGCTTGTCAGATGATGAGTTTAAATATTCTTATATTGAAAATCATGCTTTCTCTCTTGTCAAAGCTGTTGAAAAGTTTCTCCAGTTCATCTTAGGTAAGTAAATGTTGGTAAAAGTCCCTTTACCTGCTGTCAACTTTTTACTCTCACAGACTTATTTGTCAGGGAAGCTTGCACATTGTCTTTCCAAGATCCATGAGCATGATCTAACCACCATGAATTCTAAAAATATCAAGGGACGTGACTTAGCCCTTCACTTAGCTCAACATGTTGAAGCAAGTGAAGAAATTGATGATTAAGATAGCTCTCTATTAGCACTGTTTTACATTGACAATCAAATCCTTCTTGTAGTTGAACATCCTTGGAATAAAGTTTTGGTGTATTAATTTCTAAATCAAAGATGTCCATATAACTTAGATACCCATCAAATAAGAAGGATTTGTCTCAAATTTTCTAGATACATCATTATAGGATACTTCTTTTTTGGGAGATCTGCCGATGGTATGTTACTTCGTTGTGTGAACGATGAGGAAGCACATAAATTGTTACAAGAGACTCATGGATCTTCAAGTTCTGTTATCATGCAAGAGGTCACTTTTCTTCTAAAACCACTGCTTTGAAGATTACCATAAAAGGGTATTATTGGCCTTCAATCTTTTGTGATTCTTATAATTTTTCAACATCTTGTGACAAGTGCCAGAAGTTATTTGGGAAAGAACGTCTTTCTAATATGCCTTTACAACCTGTTCTCCCTGACTTTCCTTTTTCAAAATGGGTTCTGGAATTTATTGGTCCTATTAATCCTCCATCTTCAACAAGGCAAGTTTTTATCTTGACAACCATAGACTATTTTATGAAATGGACTGAAGCTATCCCACTTAAGCATTTGGAGGATGAGTAGGTGATTTGTTTCCTTGAGACTAATATTTTTTCCATATTTGGTCTTCGTTTGGAAATTGTTACAGACAATGGTCCCGCTTTTGTTTCTGCTAAGCTGACCGAATTTTTAGCTAAATTGGGGGTTAAATTTTTTACCTCTTCATCCTATTGTCCTTAAGAAAATGGGTAGGTCGAGTATACCAACAAGAATCTGGTGAGAATTATCAAGAGGCTCATTGAGTATAATCCTCGTTAATGGCACACTCTCCTCACTTACACCCTTTGGGCAGATCACACTACCACCAAGGTGAGCACTGGTTGCACTCCTTTCCAGCTTGTTTATGGTCAAGAAGCCATTCTACCTACCAAGATGGAATTTTCTTCTCTAAGGTTAATGCTACAGGTTGAATAACTAGCATAGCCACAATTATTGTGGTTGATGAACGCCGAAAGGCATAATAATAAATCGTAATTAGGGTTTTGTGTGTACATATAAATAAATCGTAATTAGGGTTTTGGGTGTACATATATCAAACTTTGTGTCGGGCATTCGGCATTCCCACAGCTCCCAATCGTCCAATGAAATCGGGCAGGGTTTTAATCTGGTTAAATCTCGCATCTAATTCAACCAACGAACATAGCCAATGCATTGAATCCAACAAGGCGTTTAAGCCGCCAAAATTGCAACTAACATTAATTCAAACGCTGTCCGCTTGCATTCACCATGCCAATCTCACGCGCGCTTTCCGCCTGCATTCATCCACGCGGCCATAAACAAGCTTCATCTCCACGTGCGTTGTCTGCCTGCATTCACCATGCTAATCTCACGTGTGATGTTCGCCTGCATTCATCCACGCGGCCATAAACATCCACAGTGGAAACGCTTCAGTTCACATCCACGCGGTCATAAACATCTGCAGTGGTAAAAAAATGACTGCGCGTAAAATTTTTTAATTGGCATCCAACATCCACGCGGCCATAAGTATTCGCCTAGTAACAATAATTTAGTAAATTGTGGCCAGCTTAATAGATTATTTCTTAATCACTGAACGTGGCAATCTGGTGGTGAGCAAGTAATTTTTTAATCTGATTTATTAAATGTAAAAAAGTAATCACATAAACGGACGTCTTTATAAATGAGAGGAAGTTAATTTATTAAAATCTCATCCATTGATTAGAGAGGACGACGAAGAATATGCCAGCATCTTCAATTGCCAACCCTAGGATTGAAATTTATAATTAAAAGGTGATTAATTCTGCCCATTGTCAATAGGTATACGCCTTTCGGCGTAATTAAATTCTTCTGATATCTCTCAAATTATGAATGCACTTTTGGATTTAGAGGAGCAAAGGACATTTTCCTTTGATAATATAAAGAGAAGACAACAAACTGTTAAAAGATATTTCAATAAAAGTGTAAAAGTTGTCAAATTTAATGTTAATGAGAAGGTATTGTCGTGGGATTCAACTCATGCCGATAGAGGAAGGCATTCAAAGTTCCAAATTTTATGGTTGGGTCCATTTAAGATCGCTTTTGTCCTGGGCACAAATTCCTATATCCTAAAAGACTTGCAAGAGCGATTGTTTTCCTATAGCACAAATGGTTCACACTTAAAACACTATGTGGAACCAACTTGAAAGTTTAAATGTTGTATGTAATTTTTTTGTATTATAGTTTGTTTTATTTTCTTTGATTTTACATTTCTATTATTTCATTTATGTTATTTCATTTCAACCATTTCATTTCTTTCTATTATGTATTTCTTGTCAAAATAAAGTGTTGGATCAGTTTTGCAACAACGATGCTATTATGCAAAGTATTGTTAATCAATAACAATCAGGTTACACATTTGTCATGATGTTCCTCCTGGAAGACATAATTGAAATTGTTATCTCCTTCAACTGTTGTTATATAAAATAGTTTGTTTTATCCCTCTTCTGCTTTCCTTTTCTTCCATCCGTTCCAAGATTCAAAAGAGCATACCAGAATTTTTTTTATTCTTGAAGTCAAGAATTATTTCACATGATTAATCGAATGATTATGCATACAAGGATAAACCCCCTCATACTTAATACTTTCCATGAGTTATTCCCAAAATCTCAATCATATTTCCCTTAAACCTCTCACTTCCCCTTGTCACATATTGATTCTGATGTCTATCTTATTGATATAATGTTTACATGGTCTACGTAACCAGACAATCCGAGTTCTTAAGCTATTAGAAACATATTTCCTTGTGGAGTCGCCAGTTTCTTGACGATTAAAATCGTTGTTGGTGCAATTATTTGCATAATATATTACCAAACATAAATTATCAACCGAGATTCATAATCAGTAGAGTTGATGCAGTATATGTGTCGATAATAGATAGGTTCCTATGTCTAATGAGTTTAGCTAAAAGAAGAAACATTCAATAACAAAATACTATGTTTTCAAAGATAACACTCTTCACACAATTCATAAATTAGAAAAGAAAACTTGCAATCATGCACTCAAAGATTTTGCTCAGATAATGCCTTGTCCATTTACAAACTCATGAAGTGGAAAGATGTACTTTGAATATGTTATCTGTAGCTAATATCCTTAACAAAAAATAACAAGAAAATATGGGCACACTTCAACAATAAAAAAATATAAAACTCATCGTAAAATGCTCAAGCACACACTCAATTGAAAAGGCTCTAAAATGTTGGTGCAATTGTTTGCATAATATATTACCAAACATAAATTATCAACTAGGATTCATAATCAGTAGATTTGATGCACTATATGTGTCGATAACAGATAGGTTCCTATGTCTGTTTAGTATAGCTTAGATAAGAAAACCAACAATAACAAAACACTCTGTTTTCAAATATAATACTCTTCACACAATTCAGAAATTAGAAAGAAAAACTTGCAATCATGCGCTCAAAATATTTTGCACATATAATTCCTTTCCCATTTAAAAGCTCATGAAGTGGAAATATGGACTTTGAATTAGTTATCTGTATCTACTACTCTTAACAACAACTAGCAATCAAATCTAGGCACACTTCAACAATACAACTCCAAACTTAGAAGGGAAAAATGATAACAAAAATTCTCAAGAAAAAAGTGAATCAAAAGGTTCTTTCTTAGATAAAAAGTATGTTCATTAGAGGCTCATGAAATAAAGAGATGAACTCAGATATTGTTCCCTGTAGAAATTAAAACAACCAACACTTTGCATATGCTCAAAGGAAAACATCAATCAATGCTAGAGGAAATCACATGTGAAGGAAGACACTCCACTTTAGGCACATGTAAGGTGAGAGATGGAGGTCTTGATTATCCCTATATTTGCAAGATAGAAACAAAACTATAACATTAAATCTATCAAATAATTTTCTACACATACATACAAGGATAGCAAATATTCACTCAAGAATCTATGTTGCACTCATAAATCCATATTACACTCCAGAAATCTATATTGCACTACAAAAATGCTCACTCACTCACTCACAATTTCCACACATATTTATTGTATTTTGTCAAATGTTTACTGAAGAAAAACATAAATAAAGTTAGATGTTTATGATCAAAACAAAAATGATTTCATCCATACACAAACTAGAATTATATATACAGTAAATACAAAGAATCTTACCTTGGTTGGGTCGGTGGGCCCTTGCCGTACCAACAAAGTAGCTTTAAAATAAAATTACAGAATGAAATGTCTAATAACATGCATCAATTCCATGAACTGCAATTTATATCATTACTTGAGAAAATCAGAGGTACAATCCACAGTCTTCAAGAATCAACCCTACAACATAACAATTCCTCTTTCTTCAAGAGACAATCTTACATAATAATAATTCCTTTCTCTACTCAGACCCATAAGGTCTTATTTGTACATAAAATCCATGGAGGAATGGATGAAACCAAATCCCCAAACTAAGAAAACAATTTTTACAATTTTAGGATAAATCCCAAAAATCTGTGTTTTTTAACAATTTGGGCAGATTCGAGTTAGTCCCCCACCCATATCTCCCAAACCAATTCTAATTTTTAAAAACGGATCATGATTTACTCCATTTGTCATATTTTGGACAAAACCCATGTATTAGAATTTCTACATATGATACCATATGCATGAAAATCGAGGTGCAAGTTGGTAGTTTGAGTTTTTTGCTAATTTTGGCAGAATCACCCCCCCTGAGCTGGAGGTCCACACGTGCGAGCTAGGTGAATTATGACACATGTTTCCACATGAAAAAATCACCCTGGACAAAACCCATGAGCCCGATTTTCTTCTAGAAACATTCAAAAATTCTGAATTATGTCTAATATCGGATTAGCACAGGCTGGTACCAGAATAGGTGGAGCCTTGGTATCAGAATAGAATGGGTACTAGATCATGCTGCTTAAGATTCAAAGTGATTAGGATCATACATAATCAAGCATTGAATCGAATTAACTCAAGAAAACTAAACAAATCATGCCTTAATCATAATTTACCCCTTATGCACATGAACAAGGCAATCAAGTGTATTTGTGGAAGAAACAATCGAGTATATACTCATAGAATAGGTAAAATAGGTTTAGATAGAGGGTAATATAGGGCATTAGAAGTGTCAAAACTGAGACTCAACAATCACAATGATGAATACTACCCGCAAAGGATTGCTAAGCTCTACTATTTATTTATGATAATAATAATTAACTAGTAGGTGGGACCCCATTGTAGACTAGAGGTGATATGATGGGTGTGTTACACTTATAGGTTTGTTGTTGTTATATTGATTCCTACATAGTCTTCTACAGTTGATGATGCAATATTGGTTTCATTCATTTTGACAACATGGTTGGTTGATGCAGTGTGGATAAATGTTGTTGATGTTCACTCGCAATACAAAACAATGTTGGCAGCCACCAATTCTATCAAATTTTATCAAAATTAAAAGTCATCATAAAGGGATAAAATATTTCTGTAGTTTCCTCCTCCTTACATTTATAAACTTTTTTGTCTTTTGGTTTCGAGGAGATTCATTAGGCTAGCCAATTATATGAGTATTTCGTTTAAATTTTCGTTTGTTTTGTTTAATTTCATGAATGCAAGCATGAAATTGAAACAAAAGTTTGTCTTGGTTAATCATTTTGTAGTTTGTGGTTTCTTCATTTATTTTGATAAATAGATTATACCTCAAGGGGACCTATATTTTTATTAGTCTTAAGGTTTGTAATCTTATTGATTAATCCATTGCAACCATTTTATTCACTATGGGAAATATGACTTGATCATATCTATGGTTGATTATATGATTTTAATATTTGATGTGTATAATCGCACAGAACCTTGGATTAACATTTGAAATGTGCTCCTTGATATTACCAGTCATATCACTTTCATATCACCCTGGTATAGGACTAATGTACTCACAATTACACATCATCCTATTTTCCTATACATTTAAGACTCTCATTCATTGTTCGAATAGGAAACTGATAATGGTTTGGGTTTAATGTTCATTGTGCATAGTGGTTCACAAGCCTGCACATCCTCTGGTTCTTTTTCATTCAAAGCTCAAAATACCAAGCATGATAGCTTCCCAAGTCTGTAGGTATTGGGCCTTTTCCGATTTTACATACCTCTCCCTATTGTTTGTCTATTGGAAAATGAAGCCTCCCTCTCATTGCCTTTACTGTGTCTGTTTGATAGAAACCATGGCTAACATGGTTTGAATTGAACCTAATGGATCTCAATCCCTTCTCGCCCACGATGATGCCATAGGCGATTTACAGGCCCATGGTTGGGACATTTTCATCCTAAAGTTCAAGGGTTAGAACTTGGCAGTCGCATAGGATTTTTCTCAATCGTTTGATATCTTTAAAGCCAAAATCGGGGATCTGCAACTTGAAGTAACTGAGGATTCTATAGAACGAGCCACTGGAATGTCACAGGAGGGAGAAAAATGGTTCAAAAACGCCAAGTTAGAAGGAATGCCTTGGGGTCTTTTCATGGTCTCTAAGAAAATGACATGTTTCCCTAAAGGTACACCTATTACTCTCTTAAAACCCAGATGGAACAACCTGCTTCTAATTCTTAAACAATTTATAACTTGTGAGGTTAGGTATGGCTTAGTGTTTTTATATCACATCCTCCTGTTGATGATTTTCCTAGGGTTCAAGATAAATATGCCTTTATATCTATTGATGAGCCTACATAAAATGTCTAAGCGTTATCAGAAATAGAGTTTAAACCCTCTGTCTAGCCTCTTCCACCATGGGCTTATTCAAATCTTCTTGCTATTGCATTTATCTCAGATTGGGGATACTTGGGAAGATTTCCCATGTCAGAATAACTTCACCCTACCCAAGAACACAGTTGAACAACCTCTTCATTTAAATATTAATCCTAGTCCATGTAACCCTACCAACGAGAGTCAAGGTGTTGATCCATGTGGAGACTGGGCATCCACTGAACCAAACTATGTTTCTATGCAAAACCCTTTGGGAAAAAAACCACGAGTTAATTTCATACCCATAAAATCGTTAGAGGAAGTAATAGGTGTATTAAAGGAGAAGGTTGCCCCTGCTCCTACTGTTGAGCTGATTCAGGGTTTTATTGACAAACCAACTGTTAATAAAAATCACAAAAAGAAGAAACACGGTAACTCAAATTTGAGTTTTGTGAATAAGAGACCAGGCAGGTTAATATCCAGGAGTCTGAGAAATTGACAGTAGTATCATCTGATCTCGATCTCAGTGATCGAGGTCTATGATCACTTGACCGGTGATGGTATCAATGAATTCCTTGCCTGAGAAGACGTGGATAACCAGTGTCTCGAAAATGAAACCGTTAGTAAAGCTATACAATACGATTTCGTTTCTAAACTACCCCCATTTCTAAAAAAATCAAGATGACTTCATTGGTATAGGCCATGATTTGAAACAAGCTACAGGAAAGATCGAAGACCCTGTTGCTGAGTACACTCAACCTTTCCTGCTATAGCACCTGTACACTACGAGAATTGTCTTGACTGGGTAGAACGATACTACATAAACATACCATATTTACAGGCATAGTTAAAACATTTGACAGCTTGAAATTCCTTGCTTGAAAGAGAAAATCAATAATTAAAGGCATGCGTTCAGTCCAATGCACATCAGGTAAGTAAAAGGCCCAAATGAACCGGTAGTGTGATTATCAAGAACACAAGAAATTTCAATGCTATCATTAACTCAAAATTATCAAACCCTTGATTGTCTAATCTCTAAAAAGGTAAAAATGGTTTTGATTTTCTTTGATTTGATTATGTTATAAAAGTCAAATAGATAGATTTATTTTGATTTTGTTTGTTAATATAAGAGTGGCTACAAAATCGCATGATTCTGTAGCCAGTCTATTTATGAATGTTAGTTTGTATTGTTTTCTAAAATGCAATTTCGTTTTGTCATTTCCAGGAAAATAATAATTATGATGCTATTCACAAAGAGAAGTAATCATGGATCATGCGCTGCATAGATTAGTAATTTCTCTTTTTGTTGATAAAACTATGAAATTTATGTAATTAATTTTGATAAACAAACTCCTGTAGGAGTGTTTCTTGTTATTCTATTTTTGTAAAGAATTTTTTTTTTTTGGGATTACCCTTTATCTTGCATGATAAGAGTTTGTTAATCCAAGACAAGTTTAAATAGTGGTTGTTGTTTGGTAGTAAATAGAACTTTTGGTTGGAATACAGTATGGACATGATGTGATTTTGGGAATGGATATGGGAAAGCAATTCACCATTGGCTTTAGACATGTGTGATGCTTATTCCATTTTTGTTCTTCTATTACCTCTGTATTATGAGATATTATTATGGTTCATTTAGTTGTAGCCTTGTCATCATATGGTGTTTCATATTGTTAAATATTATAAGCAATGTCCATAATTTGTCATTCCATTCTGTATCTATGATCAATCTATCATTTGAGTGTTATTGAATTTATTTCAGATATTAAATGATTTATAATATTAATACTCTGAATTGAGTTTCCTTTCACTCTGAGTTATTGATTATCATAAGATCACATGATTTTTAATTAGTCATCTTTCTACTGTTATATTCTCACTCCAACACATCAAAAAATTCTTTGAATTTATTCTGGAAGTACTAGTATTGTTCTGTCACAGGTTTCCCTTACATGCATGACAAGTAGGATCTCGAACAACACATGAATATAAACTTAGTTTAGTTGGTCAACTATAGGTTAGTCTGTGTGTTATTTAATTAAATTATTTATTAACAAAACGATGAATGCATTAATTATCTTTGACTATTTTTGTGTTATCGTTTCAATTGTATTTGCTTAGTATTTATTAGTTTTAAATTCTTCAAACATTAAAAAAGAAAAAAAAAAGATTTATGTTATTTCTTTATCTTAGTTAGAATCACTTTTACGAACATTCATTTCGCATGATTACAAGTAAACCTTGCAAACTGTATATAGACTGTTTATAATCATTTGTATATATTCATGTTTCTATTTCAACATTTGTAATTAGTACATAAATCGTTGGAATCGTAGCTTTAGGTTAATTTATTTCTTTTATTATTTTTAGGACTTAGTTGTCTAATGGAGCCATTAAACTCATTGGGTCAGTTCATTCCAAACGACTTGGGTTAATTAGACAAACCCAATCCGGATCTGACCTTCTAGTTGACGGTGTGTCACTTACACCCACCAAAAAATTGCACTAGAAGGAGGGCTTGAGATTAATTGATGGCACGTGGAGGTTGAAGACCCCTCCAAACAACCATTCTCCTATTGTAACACATAGTTTCTTCGACAAAAAAGTTACACTTGAAACAACTACTACCTCAAATGATAACCCCGATATTCCTGTCGAACCAGTGACACCACTCCCTCAAAGGATTGACGTACAAGAAATTGTCCGCCGGTCACTCATAAGAACTCAAAGTGCCTTATCTCGTATTAGATAACCTGGTAGACAACTCAATCAACCTATTGAATTTACAAATCTTCAAGAACAACTCGAAGGCATTGTTTTGCCTAGAAACACTATAGGGACTGGGAATATTACAAATCCTACTGAAGAACTTATCCTTGGTGTTGGAGGATCTAGTATTCCACCATCCCCACCTGGTTCTTCTCCACCTTCTTCGGGAGGTGAATCCTAGGATGAAGGAATTTCTTCATTTGAACCATCTCAACCTTTGACTCCACCAAATCCCATGAAAAACCAAAATAATCCTACCAGACCATGGCTCGATCAAGATGTTGTGGCTCTGCCTGGACCCCAACACCCATTACCTAAACATATGGATAAATGGCTACCAAAATTTGATCTATATTTAAATCAATCAGCTGAGGATCACATTAAGAAATTTATTCTAGTTGTTAGACTCCAGAGTGTCAAAGACGAAGATGTCATGTGTAGATTATTTCCTTATACTTTTGAGGGAAATGCCTTAACCTGATATTTTTCCCAACAACCTCAGACCATCGTCTCTTGGGACAAGTTTGAAACTTGTTTTTTGGAAACATTTGGAGATGATAAATCTCCAGAAGTCTTGGTAATTGAACTTTCTAGCTTAAAGATGAAACCTAAAGAAAAATTTAAAGACTTTAACGAGAGATTCCTAACACTAAAAAACAAAATCCATGCAGATTCAATGCTTATAGAAAACCTAATTGTTTCATATTATACGAAGGCCTTGCATAACAACATAGCCATATGGGTTAAAAGGTCCAAAAAGAACACATCGTTAGAAGTCTTTGAGGAGGCAAGTGAAATCGAGAAAGATATATTGAGATTAAAAGATCATCTAAGTAGTGAAGCTGAAACAAATTCATCATCTAAAAAGAAAATAGAAATTCTCACTAGGCCTCCTCAACCTAAACATCAACAAAAAACATTAGACTTGGAGAGCTTGCAGAAATATTTCCAGAAACTGTCCAATTAGGTAGTTGAATTGAAAAGGTCCATCGAGGAGGCATATACAAGTAAAGGAAGTTTCAAACCTCCTTTTAGAAAATATTTCCCTCCAAACCGGCCAAACCCGACCACAGAAGGTCTAAATTTTGAAAGTTTATAGTATAAATTGCAAACGATATTGAAAGCACATGACAATTCAGCTTTCGCTCCACCCAGAAATTCTAATGATACAATTGAGGAGAAGGTACCAGAAGAGGAAGACTCATCTCCTCCCATTTTAGGGCACTTGTCAGACCGTATTTTTCAAGAAAATTTTGAAACTGTTCACCCCTACAACACTAGAAGCAAAACACAAAACAAGCATGCACCTGAAACAAGTAAAAATGTGTTTTCAAAACAACCAAAGCAAACTGAAACTAGACAAATCCTAGCTACCCCAATTTTAGAGTATGATCTAATTGAAGATCTAAAAAAAATAAGGGCAAATATTTCTGTTTTTGAATTGCTGAAATTTCCTCTTATTTTGTAGAAAATGCTTCAAAGCATTGCTGAAAACAATAAAAAGAGTGATGTTAGCAACAAAAAATCAGCAGAAATTGAATTAAACACAACTTAAAATGTCCCAAGTAAAAAGAAATCTGAAAATCAATACAAAATGGACTTATCAGAAATAACTGTAGGAAACTTAGATAAAATTGTTTGAGGGACAACAATAAAAAATCAACAAAATTCTGCTTTTTCTGCACACACAAAATGTCCCCCCCTTTTTTATTGAATTTTGAAAATTTGAATAGGAATGTACATAACTACATGGCTAACTTCGATGCATCATCAAATGTGATGCTTGTATTTGTATGCCAAAAAAATAATTCAGAAGTAAAACCTTCTGATTTAAAAATCATTCAGCTAGATTGAATGAATGTTAAAGTGATCGGTGAACTTAAAAATGTGTTGATTAGATTATCATTCAATCCCAAAGTTCATCAAGTTATTGATAATATCGTTGTTGACATTCTTTAAGTTTATGGTCTGTTTTAAATAGATATTGGTCAGAACAGCTACATGGTTATTTTTCTACAAACTGATCTCATTTGTGGCTTCCTAAAAATGGACAACCCAATAAAATCAGAATAAACATAGAACGTTACCTTAAGCATACCATGACATATATAAACGATACAAATGAGCCTTTTGTTACCACTGCAAATTCAATTGAAACACATGGAATGAATACCTTTTTTGGTAACTTCATGACTGAAATTTCCTCTATCACTGATCCAGAACAACAATATGAAGTAACAACCTATACTCAGGCACCAACTTCACCAAATATGCCAAATACTGCTAATGACACACAAATCTGGTCCCGATATTTTGATGGATCCAAATCCCAAGAAGGGACAGGTGTTGGTTGTGTTCTCATCGACCCTACAGGTAATAAAATTTTTACTTCTTGTCTATTAGAGTTTGAATGTACTAACAACACAGCCGAGTACGAAGCACTTCTACAGGGACTTAGGAAAGCACTGGACATGGACGTGCAAAATTTGATAGTATTTGGTGATTCAAAAATAATAGTAAAATAGGTAAGAAATGCAATACATTGTTTTTCACCACATCTCAAGAATTACCAAACTGAGGTATGGGGTTTAATGCATACATTTATAGGATTTAATATAAATTCCATTCCTAGGATGAGTAATTCAGAAGTTGATTTACTAGCCAATGTTGCTTCTAAATTTTTTCCCGCTAAGGGTCTTTCTCCTAATGCATTTTCGATCGAATTGTTATTCAGGCCATCGATTTCGGACACCAGAAAAAATTGGAGAGTATTTGACGATGATCAATAGATCATAAACTTTCTTCATATGGAAGACACCTTCCAGGATGTAGTTATTGATGAAGGCACTCATGACGAGAATCTCCGAGACTTCATGGTAATATCTGATCCTTGATCTCCTGAATCAACATGTGAGCTGGTAAACTCTATCCCCAAATCTATTGTGATATTAGAGAAATTTTATGACTTTCATGACAAGTTTATAGGGGTAGTAAATTGCAAAACTAATAGTTCTTATTTTCTCTATGAAATTGTTAATTTAGGAACCAAAGATAATCCTCAAAATATTAATCTGGGAAACGGATGTTCTGAACATGAAATATATGCTTTTATAAAATTATTTAAATAATTGAAAGATGTATTTGCTTGGATGTATGACGACCTAAAAACCTTCGGCCCAAACATAATACAACATGTAATCCCTATGAAACCCCAGACTCACCCTTTTCAACAAAAATTAAGGAAAATGCATCCTAAATTGGAACCTACCGTGAAAAAGGAGATGAATAAATCACTTACTACAAATATAATTTTCCCAGTTAGGCATACTCAATGGGTATCTAACTTAGTCCCTGTAAGGAAGAAAAGTGGTGAAATTCGACTTTGTGTTGATTTTCAAAATTTAAATCGACCATCTGATAAAGACAACTACCCTGTTCCTCCAATGGAACAAATCCTACAACAAGTATCTAGTTCTGAAAGACTGTCTTTATTATATAGTTTTCCAGGATACAACCAGGTCCTTATGTCTCCTTTGGACCAGCTTAAAACCACCTTTCATACCCCGTGGGGAACTTACACCTACAAGAAAATGCCTTTTAGACTGATAAATGTCGGTGCCACTTTTCATAGAGAAATGGATGTTTATTTCCATGGCCTCATTAGCCATTCAATTTTGGTCTATCTTGATGATGTCACATTATTTTCAAAAAACAATAAAGGTCACTTGTCTCACCTTAGGGCTATCTTAGAACGATGCCGCAAGTTCGGCTTATCTCTCAATCCCCAAAAATCAATATTTACAGTAGAACAAGGGAAACTTCTTGGGTTTATAGTATCTAAATATGGAATGATTATTGACCTCGAGAGAACCCAAGCCATTTCTAAAATCCCCCCCTCCTTCTTCCAAAAAAGTCATGTAATCCTTTTTGGGTAACATTAATTTTGTCAAACGATTTGTCTCGAGTTTTTCTGAAATGGTTAAACCTCTACAAAATCTAATTAAAAAGGATTTTTTTTACAAATGGGGACCACAAGAAATTCAATCTTTCGATTCAATTAGAAAATCCATAATAGAAGCACCTTCCCTGATGAGTCCCGATTTTTCTCAGGATTTCACTCTATACACTTTTGCATATGACAGATCCTATACTGCAGTGCTTACACAGAAAAACACTGAAAGAAATTTTGGCATGTTTACATGCAGAGTGTGCTTTTCATTCATGGAAAGAAGAACACTGATGTTGGCGAGTGTGCATGGAAAGAATAGCAACAAAGACATAGAAGAGAAAGCTTGATAAGCTCAGGAGGAATATCGTAGAGTTGCACGTAGAGCGCAAGTGTGCACCAAGGACAAGGGAAACTTTTGCCAAATATCAGGAGAGATAACATTCTGAGACATGCAGACAAGATCCCATACATCAAGGCTCACAGAAGGATCAAATTTCACAGAACCTTTGACACTTAGAAATTCTTCCAAGTCGAGAGGATGCGTAAGTTCAGGAGGAGGAACGACAGTGGCTGTTGGATCAACAATCCCGAATACCCAATGACCATTAGATCATATTCTAGAAAGGATGAGCATAAAAAGGAGGAGATTATACCTCAGCCACAGATCATAGTGCAAGGGACTAGAAACTATTGAATCCAATATAACTGCGAAGAGGATAATGGCCAAGGGCCATCCTCGAACTCGGGATATGTGAAGTCGCGAAATTATTTGGATCGTTGGATCCATAGGAAATGTGGTGAGACATCATCATTTTGTTAACTCGCGAGGTAGATAAGTCAAAGGTGAGAGTTGTAGGAACTCATGATATGCGAAATTGCGATAAGATTTGAACCATTGGATCCAGAGGACACGTGGCGAGAGATCATCATTTCACTGACTCGTGAGCTGGAGAAGTCAAAGGTGAGATTTGTAGGAACTTGCGATATGTGAAGTCATAAAATGATCTGGGCTATTGGATCACCAAGAGATATCGACCATTGATATGATAAGAATCATTTCAGAGTTTCATGATTTGGGATTTTCAAGGCAACTCATAGCAACAACTTGTGATATGCGAAGTCGTGAAATCGATCTTGTCCGTTGGTTTGGAGGGACATGTTTCATCTGATCACTGAGACCAAGGATTGTGCATGGGCAAAGGAAAGAAGGTAGATCCATCGATTGAAGAGGATAGATGTCATCAGATCTTCCATTCTGAAAGATATCCAGTCAGCAGCAAGAGGATTTGAGAGTTGAAACTCCTGGAGCCTGGATCATGAAGGAAACCTCAGTCGTTGATGGAGGAAGGAGAGATCTGGTCCATAGACTTGAGAGGACAGATCTGAACCATCTGTTCAAGAGCACCATAAATATCATTATATCGATGGTCATGATCCATTGTGAGGCCAGAACATGCTCGGGCCTTAAGTTTTCATGAGGGAGCCACAATTGAAACCATGGTTTTGGATAAAGGACGTGTGGAGGCTCGTGGTGAATTGCAGGGTGAAAATCAGTTGGTCTAAACCATATTTGGACGTGACCTCAATCGCGTGGTCACATGAATCTCATATCCCAAGTTCATATCGTGAAATGAAGCCAGTGCTCATTAGATAGAAATAGGGTAGTGCCTTTTTAAATAACCGCTTGGTCACCATCGATGGTCACACGAAGGAAGGGGCTTAGAAGCCTAAGAAGCCATAGTTGACTGGCTGTAACTGACAGAGAAGATGAAGATTCGTGAATGCCATAGAAGCTAAGGAACCTCATCATAACAACCACTGATGATGAACTCACAGGGAACAAAATCGCCAGAGAAGATGAAGAGTTGCCATGATGATCAGGAGAGGACTCGACATGAGAAAAGCATGCAAAACATAGAAGTGAGGTGATTTTGTTGTTGAGCTATGGAGGAGAAAGGAAGAGCTAGAGTAAACAACTTGAAGGGAAGAAAAATGATGTTGTGAAGAGCATGCAGAGGTATTGTGCATGAAGGATGCAGAAGCTGCACAGAGAGTATAAAAACATAGAACAGAGAAGAGATGGAGTGGTTGTTGAGTGTGGATGATGTGGGTAGAATCATTCAGTGTGTAGGATATGAATCACAAAAGAAACAAGGAACATAAATGAATATTTGAGAGAATAATAGAAAAATAAACAGACGCGAGGAGAGATGCATTGATGCATGCAGAGAGGAGTAGTGTTGTAGAACAATGATGAGACTGGTAAGACGTAGATAAATGTTGTATCATTGTGATAAAGTTGTAAAATGAAAATATTAATATTTTAGGGTGGTAGGGAGGTGCTAGGGAGGATTGGTGTCCTCAAAATTTCAAGTGGGTTCTTGAACAAAGGGAGTTGTATCTTCCATCTAGTTGCAGCCAACAAAACCAGGGTGGCAGGGTGGTGCAAGGGAGAACTATTGATCTCTATTATACAGGTCAGTGCCTGTGTGACTAGAAATTGGTGCTTCCATCCAGTTGATGCTAGAACACTTAGGGAGTCGGTGCTTCCTTCTAGTGGGTGCTAGAGAAACTAGGTAGTTGGTGCTTCCCTCCAGTGGGTGATAGAGAAACTAGGGAGTTGGTGCTTCCTTCTAGTTGGTGCTAGAGAAACTAGGGAGTTGGTGTTTCCTTCTAGTGGGTTCTAGAGAAACTAGAGATTTGGTTCTCTCAGCAGGATGCAACTTGAAAAATAGAGGTGGTAGCATCAAAGGGAGTTGGTGCTTCTAAGAATGATAATGAACAAAAAATAAAGTCTACTTATCATATCAAGAAGAAGGGGTTTTTCCCTTTATGGGTTTCCTCAGGAAATATCTGTCTCTGTATATTTCATGTGTCTGATTGATGTTGGATATTCTATTGCTTACTTCTCTGCATTATTGTGATCATCATTGAGTGTTCTGTAAAGAGTTTAAAATGGGCATAATTGTTTAAGCACGGTTACAACTGATTCATTCCCCCCTCTCAGTTGACCAATAATTGGTATCAGAGAAAGTTCCCTTTATTTAAGGGTAGATCCTAGAGCTTAAATATGACTAGACATGGAGGAACTTAAACCAATAAGGCCCCCCTGTTAAATGGAACAAACATTGTCTTCTGGAAAGTTAGGATGAGAACCTACATAATGGCTTTAGGTGCAGATATCTCGGATGTGGTAGAGACTAGTTATGTAAAGACAATAGTACTAGATTATAAGGATGACAAGATGGAATTAAGATTCAATGCTAAGGCTATGAATGTTATTCTGAGTGGGCTTGCAGACGAAGAATTTGTAAAAGTTATGCACTTAGAATCCACCAAAGCAATGTGGGACAAAATCATTAGCAGTTATGAAGGTAATGAGAAGGTAAAGGATGCCAATCTTGAAACCTACAGATTACAGTTTGAAAAGTAAAGATGAAAGAGGATGAAATTGTTGGGAAGTACTTTCTGAGAGTTTAAGAATTAGTAAATGCGATGAAAAGACTTGGTGAAAAAATTGAGGAAGCCTCGTTAGTTCATAAAATTTTGAGATCTTTGCCAGATAGGTTCAACATAAAGGTCTCTGCTATAAAAGAACTTAATGATCTAAAATATCTACTTTTTGGTCAAATTCTAGAAATGTTGACTACATATGAAATGAGGATAGGTAAATACACACCCACCTCTAGAGAAGAATCATTTAGAGTAGATAAGAATGAGGATTCTGAGCCTGATGAAATTGAAGCAAAATTTGTGAGAAGACTAAAGAACGGATCAGGCAAGTACCAAGGCAAGTTTCCCTTCAAATTTTTTAACTGTGGAAAGATAGGTCACTTTACATCTAAGTGTCCACACAAGAGGAAGGAACAAAACTCTGAAGGTGAAGAGGAGTACAAATCCAAGAGATTTTGTAAAAAGAAAATTTTATGTGTAAACAATGATGACTCTTCAGGAGTCACAGATAGTGACTCTACTTGTGAAGATAAGGTTAATGATTTTATGCTTATGTCCAAAGAGGATTATGATAATAAAATCAAAGGAAGTGATGTCAATGATGAATAATATGTGGTTGACTTGGAAGCATAACTGATCAGTGCCCTAGAAGAGATTGATAGACTCATATTTAAGAAGAAAAAGTAAAAACAATTGTTGATGCAGTTAGAGAAAGACAATAAAAAAACTAATGAAGACTTTTCCCTACTAAAAGTGGAATTAGAAGAGGCAAAGAAAATAGAGGAAATTATGAAACAACAGTTATCAGAGAATAAGAAAAGATATGAAGCCTTGGAAGAAGAGGTAGTAAAAGCCAAAAAAGAGATGGAGAAGTTTAAAGCATTGTATCTCCAAAATCTTCCAAGCATTAAATCCTCAGCAGAACTAAACGACATTTTGAGCAAACAAAGATCTCCTTTGTTGAAGACTGGTTTAGGCTATGTAAGTGGTTCAAGAAGAAAACAACTAGAAATCAAAGAGGCAGTAAAGATGATCAAGTTCCAAGTCAGCAGACAATCATACCATGTGAGTACTATGCCACCAGAAGATAATAAAGACAAGATGATCGCTGATGAAAAACAAAGATATCAGAAGATGGATCAACAAATTCCAAGAAGAAAGTCATCCGTCAGGTACCAAAATTTCTTCCATGGTTACTGTTTTTACTACTCTAATTTGTGTCATAAGATTGTAAACTGTCAAATTAAGTTTAGAGACATGCAACTGAGGAAGTCAAGAAATAAACAATCCTTGCAACATAGAACTAAACAACCAATGAGTCGACAAGGTTGCACCAATCACTTTGACCTATTGAACAATGAGAGAGAATGTTATAAATGTCATAAATTTGTCCACAAAGCTGCAAACTTCCATTCGAAGAATTACAAAGAAGATCCAAGGATAAAACCCTTAGCTAGAAATGCTAGCACATGGAAAAAGAAATATTGTAAGATAAAGTATGTAAACTCGAGACAAGTGGTGGATAAAGGCATAAGGAAAACTAATAATGTTGATATTGAATCCTCCCCTATAAGTAAATAAGAAGACTTAGATACAATAAAAGAATGCTTTGTTAGCATTTATCTCATTGAAGAAGTAGAAGAAGAATCATGTCATAAGTTGGAAGCAGAAGTTGTGAATCTTAGAAAGAAGGTTGAGAAGTCAAACACCCAAATCAAGTTATTGAACAACTCCATGACCTTGGATGAGATCTTGGATAGTCTGAGATCACCAAATGACAAATCTGGTCTTGGATACAACAAGGAAGAAATCAGTACTCCTAAGAAACCTAATGCAAGTCCTTCATTTGTAAAGGGTGAAGACAAGTCCAACACAGGTCTTTCATTTGTAAAGGGTGAAGACAAGTCCGACACAGGTCCTTCATTTGTAAAAAGGGAAAGAAGGTATGACTCAGGTTTTTCATGTTCAAATAATTACAACAATACTACAACATTTAGAATATCAAATCAAGGAAGACATCTAGAAGTTACTCATACACATCAAAGTAAGTTTAGAAGAGATACACCTTCATGGATGAATCAAAAGAGGTATGAGAGTGTTCATAACAGTTGTTGTTATTTCTTGTGATAAATATGGTCATAAAAGCCTTGGATTGTAGGCATCATGGAAGAAAAAACAATGTACAGTAAAGAAGCATCTTGTGTAAAGATGGATAGATATGGTTAGAGATCGATGAGAATCAATGGGCAGATCCAAGAGTTGTTTGAAAAATATGAGCTACAATTGCACAGTTTTCTAGTAGGACCGTGGAATCCATAACAACATCATTAGGATGTACAAAATGATATACATGACATCATGTAGAGAAAACAAGAGAAGAGATGTTTTCAGGGAAAGCTAACCTTTTAGAAACAAAGGGGGAGAATAATCAGAAGTAGAGAGAGAAGAGTGACAGGGGGAGTCATTCAGTTATGACAAGAAAAGGTTGATGAAAAAGTCCCAGTAAGAGAGGTGAGAAATATTGAGTATACTACAGAGGACATAGCTAAAGCTGAAGATCAACAAGTCCCATAATACAATATTTCATTACAAGACCAAGCATATACCCATCAAGTATCACTCCTTGAGAGAACAGGTGATCAACATTGTTGTTTCTTTGCATTATATTCCATCCAAAGCATTAAGCCACTTGCAAAAGATCAGTTTGAGTATCTACGCCAGAATTTGGGCGTGACCCCATGATCTACCTAAGATAGTCCATCCTGTCAGGGGAGTATGTGTTGGTTGAATATATGATACCTTTGAAAAGTACTGCAACAACTCAGGGGGAGCCTATTTTATTTGATATTGATGTCAAAGGGGGAGAAAAGGTGTGGATGCTATAGTTGGAGGTCTAAGTATAATAGTGCAGCCGTTCAGGGTTGCCATCAATGCCAAAGGGGAAGATTGTGGGTATGTTTACAGAAAGAGTGTGCTTTTCATTGATGGCAAGAAAAACAACGATGTTGGGGAGTGTGCATAGAAATAACAACAACGAAGACACAGAAGAGCAATCTTGAGAAGCTTAGGAGGAATAACACAGAGTTGCACGCAGAGCGCAAGTGTGTGCCAGGGCCGAGCGAAAATTTTGCCAAAGCTTATGAGAGATAGTGTTCTGAGATGCGCATATGAGATCCCATACATCAAGGCTCGCATAAGAATCAAAGGTTGTAGAACCTTTGACACTTAGAAATTATTCCAAGTCGGGAGGATGCGTAAGATTAGGAGTAGGAGAGACAGTGGTTGTTGGATCACCAATCCAGAATACTCGATGGTCGTCATATCAAAGTCCAGACAGGAGGAGCGTGTAGAGGAGGATATTAGATATGAGTCGTTGGATCAGAGCGTGAAGGACTAGAAACTGTTGAATCCAGTATAATTGCGAATAGGATAATGGCCAAGAGCCATCCTCAAAGTCGCAATATGCGAAATCGCGAAATGATCTGGGTCGTTGGATCCAGAGGAAACGTGGCAAGAAATAAATATTTCTCTTACTCACGAGCTGGAGAATTCAAAGGTGAGAGTTGTAGGAACTCGCGATATGAAAAATCGCGATAATATATGAATTGTTGGATCCAGAGGACACATGGCGAGAGATCAACATTTCACTGACTTGCGAGTTGGAGAAGTCAAAGGTGAGAGTTGTAGGAACTCACGATATGCAAAGTCAGGAAATGATTTGGGTCATCGAATCACCGAGAGATATCAACCGTTGATCTGATATGAAGCATTTCAGAGTTTTGCGAGTTGGGAGTTTCGAGGCAACTCATAGAAGGAAGTCATGATATGCGAAGTCGCAAAATTGATCTTGTCCATTGGTTTGGAGGGACATGTCTCATCTGGTCACTGAGACCAAGGATTGAACGTGGATAAAGGAAATAAGGCAGAGCCGTCGATTGAAGAGGATAGATGTCAGCATATTTTCCATTCCGAAAGATATCCAGTCAGCAGGAACAAGATTTGAGAGTTGAAACTCCTGGAGCTCGAATCACGAAGGAAACCTAAGCCATTGATGGAGAAAGGAGAGATATTGTTTGCATAATTGAGAGGAAAGATATGAACCGTTCATTCAATATCACCATCAAGATCATGAGATCGACGCTCATGATCTATTGCGAGGTTAGAACATGCTCGAGCCTTAATTTTTCATGAGCGGGCCACAATTGAAACCACGGTTTTGGAGAAAGGATGCATGGAGGGTCATGGTGAATTGCAGGGTGAAAATCAGTTTGGTCTAAACCATATTTGGACATGCTTGCAATCACATGGTCACATGAACCTCATAGGCCAAGTTCATATCGTGAAACGGATCCAGTGCTCACTAGACAAAAATATGGTAAAGCCTTTTTTAATAAGCGCTTGGTCACCGCCGGTGGTCACGCGAAGGAAGGGGCTTAGAAGCCTAAGAAGCCATAGTTGACTAGATGTAACTGACAGAGAAGACAAAGAGTCTTGACTGCAAGAGAAGATAAGGAACCTCAGCATAATGGCCACTGATGATGAACTCACGGGGAACATAACCGCCAGAGAAGATGAAGAGTTCCATGATGATCAGGAGAGGAATCGACGTGATAAAAGCATGCAGAATATAGAAGTGAAGTGATTTTGTTGTCGAAATATGGAGGAGCAAGGAAGAGATGCTATGAATAACCTTAAGGGAAGAATAATGACGTTGTGAAGAGCATGTAGAGGTATTGCACATGAAGGATGCAGAAGGTGCACAGAGAGTATAAAAACACAGAACAAAGAAGATATGGAGAGGATGTTGAGTGTGGATCATGCGGGTAGAAGCTTGTGGTGTGCAAGATATGAAGTGAAGAAGAAGAAAGGAACAAAAATGCATATCTAAGAGAAGAATAGAAAGTGTAGGAGACGTGAGGAGAGATACACTGATGCAGGTAGAGCATAGGAGTGTAGTAGAACAATGATGAGACTGGTAAGCCATAGATAAATGTTGTATCACTGTAATAAAGTTGTAAAAAGAAAAGATTAATATTTCAGGGTGGTAGGGAGGTTCTAGGGAGGATTGGTGTCCTCAAAATTTCAAGTGGGTTCTTAAACAAAGGGAGTTGTAGCTTCCATATGGTTGCAAGCAGGAAAACTAGGGTGGTGCAAGGGAGAACTATTGTTCTCTGTTATACAGGTGGGTGCCTGTGTGAATGGAAGTTGGTGCTTCCATCCAGTTGGTGCTGGAACACTTAGGTAGTTGGTGATTCCTTCTAGTGGGTGCTAGAGAAATCAGGGAGCTGGTGCTTCCTTCTAGTGGGTGCTAGAGAAACGAGGGAATTGGTGCTTCCTTCTAGTGGGTGCTAGAGAAACCAGGGAGTTGGTGCTTCCTTCTAGTGGGTTCTAGAGAAACCAGAGAGTTGGTGCTCTCAGCAAGTTGAAGCTTGCAAAATAGAGGTGGTAGCCTTAAAGGGAGTTGGTGTTCCTCAGAATGATAATGTACATAAAATAAAGACTACTTATCATATCAAGAAGAAGAGGTTTTTTCCTTTATGGGTTTCCTTAGGAAATATCTGTCTTTGTATATTTCATGTTTGTGATTTATGTTGAATATTCTATTGCTAACTTCCCTACATTATTGTGACCATCATTGAGTGTTTTGTAAAGAGTTTAAAATGGGCATAATTGTTTAAGAACATTTACAACTGATTCACCTCCCACCCTCTGAGTTGACCAACAAGCAATGAGATACCCATTGACTTCATGAGCTCTTCTTTTAAAGGAGAAGAACTTAATTACCCCGCAGTATATCAACATGCTTATGTTGTTTTTAAGGTAGTGAAACACTTCAAGTCTTGTTGAAATTTATGATGAAAGTTGTTGTTCCTTACCCCACTGTAAGAAATCTGTTAGTACAAAAAGAGTTGGGTGAATAAAGGGAAAATTGGATGACATCACTACATGAATATGATCTTGAAATAACCCCTGCCCAAATTTTTAGAGGTCAAGGCCTGTGTAAATTAGTGGCTGATTCAGTTGAAGAATTAGAAAGTCAGATAAATACATCAATTGTAAATCAACATAACAAAAAATGGATCAGCTGTGCACAAACTACACCCAATTCTTGGTATGAGAACATTAAATTTGATTTAATGCATGGATTTTCTCCCCAAAATCTTGATGCCAAAAGGAAAAGAGCACTTAGGCTTAAATATAAAACTTTCCAATTGATCAATGATATATTATTTTGAAAGAACTTTGATGGTGTTTTTCTGCGTTGTTTGGAAAAAGAGGAGTCTGAAAAATTGTTGCCTGAACTTCATTTAGGTGATCCCAATGGTCATTTTGGTGGAGATAACACTTCCCACAAAGTGATGAGGGTTGGATACTATTGTCCTACCTTGTTTAAATATTCCCATACGCTATCCCACAAGTGTATAATATATCAAAAGGCTGCAGGAAGGGTGAAAAATGAAGCTTTTCCTTTGCAACTTGTTACTGCAGATGCACCTTTTTAGCAATGAGGCCTAGACATTATAGGAACAACAAATCCCCATTCCTCCCAACAACACAAGTAAATTCTCACAACATCAGACTATTTTACAAGATGGAATGAATATTTACCTTTAAAAGTGGTCAACACCAATTGGGTAGTGTCATTTCTGAACTCCCATATCATCACTCGATTAAGAATTCCAGAATGTATGGTTTTCTACAATGCTTTGTATTTTTTTCCCTAGACATGAATGTTTTCTCTTTAGAAAAAGGGATTAAACTGAAGTATTATGCCAACTACTACCCTCAAGGGAATGGTCTAGCCGAGTCAAGAAATAAGAATTTAATCAAGATTATAAAAAGAACAGTTTTAGAAAACCACAAGAATTGGTACAATGCATTGTACAAAGAACTTTGGGCTGATAGAGTAACCTCAAAAGCCTCCGTTCGTAATTATCCTCTCTTCCTCATTTATGGAAGAGAATCCATCCTCCCCCCACATGTTTTTCTTCCTTCTCTGCAATTATCGCAGAAAGTTCAAGAAGAAGAGTGTCCTCCTTTAGAAAACTGAATAAATTCTTTATTAAAATTAGAAGAGGTGAGAACACAAGAAAAACAGAAACTGGATCAGCAACAACAAATTGTGAAGAGATGGTTTGATACAAGTTCAACATCTGATAGGAATTTTGATGTTGGGGATTTGGTCCTCAAGTTGGAAAAAGTGCACAAGGGTAAGGGAGAACATACCAAGCTCCAAAACCTGTGGCTGGGACTGTTTGTAATTTCTGAAAAATTGGTTCCTAGTTCTTTTCATATGCATAACTTGGAGGGATAGCCAGAAAATTTCCCAGTAAATGGCAAGGCTCTCAAGAGATATTTCGCTTGATGATTTCTGATCCACCCCCTTGTAAATATTTTTATTTTTCTTTTCTGTTTTTGATTTTGGTTCTTTTGATTTTGCTTGATTTTGATTTGTTTTCTAAATAATTATGTCTAAATCACCATTCATTTGTTGAAGGGAATCATAATTATTATTCATTAACAACAGTTGATAACATTTCAAGCACCCAAACAATAAATGATAAACTCAGATAAACAGAAGTAAGTTTATGTTCAATCATTGTTTCTGGTTTCTCATTAAAATCACAGGAAGACGTGATTATCCTTAACAAACTTCTAACGCTGTCCCTGTTTTAATGAGAAAAACTCAATGTGCTTCCCCATCCTAGAGATGATTTCTTAATAGAAATATAATTTTCCAAATCATGATGAAAGTCATCAGAATGGAAAAATGATTCTTAAATGATCAATCTTTTCATTACCAGACTGTGAGATCTTCAATATCACCTTGCTCTCTTAATATCATAAATTTATGGAAATTTATAAACAAATTTTAGAGAGTTGGAATCACTATAATGTGTGGGAATTGTATGTAAACCCATTAGGACACTGAATAGGTCTGCTCACAGCAGGTAAATGCACACATGATATCGAGGAAACTTTGTCGGGTTACTGAACAGGCTGCTGGTAGCGAAGCAATGTCGGGTTTAAGAAGATCCTCAGGTATTTCTTTTAATTTGATCAAGTGTGAAGATATTTTTAGTATGAATGGATGACTCTTGGACAAGATAGAGGTACTAGAGTGGTTTAAATGACATCCTTTTCGAGGCTATGGACGCATGCTCGTAGTAGTGGCCCTGTCAACGGTATCAAAGTCATCTGTATAAACATCGCTACACCAATGATCTAAACAAGATACCAGATTACAATTTCAGATAGAAATGCATCCAGTACTATGACTATGTTATTTGCTGTGTTATTATCATAAATCTTGATCCGTCGTTAACTGTCTCTAAAATTTATTTCATCTATGCCCCTGATATAAATTTTCTGGTGATGCAGAGATAACTGCTTCACCCAACGTGTTGCCGTTGTTGGCATCCACCAATTCTGTCAAATTTTATCATAATTAAAATTCATCATAAAGGGATAAAATATTTTTGTAGCTTCCTCCTCCTTACATTTATAAACGTTTTTGTCTTTTGGTTTCGAGGAGATTCATTAGGCTAGCTGATTATATGAGTATTTCGTTTAAATTTTCATTTTTTTTGTTTAATTTCATGACCGCAAGCATGAAATTGAAACAAAATTTTGTCTTGGTTAATCATTTTGCAGTTTGTGGTTTCTTCGTTTCTTTTGCTAAAGAGATTATACTTCAAGAGGACCTATATGTTTATCAGTCTTAAGGTTTGTAAGCTTATTGATTAATCCATTTCCACCATTTTATTTACTATGGGAAATATGACTTGATCATATCTATGGTTGATTATATGATTTTAATATTTGATGTTCCTAATCATGAAGAACCTTAGATTAAAATTTGAAATGTGCTCCTTGCTCTTACCAGTCATATCACTTTCATATCACCCTGGTACAGTACTGATGTACTCACAATTACATATCATCCTATCTTCATATACATTTAAGACTTTCATTCATTGTTCGAATAGGTAGCTAATAATGGTTTGGGTTTACTATTCATTGTGCATAGTGGTTCAAAATCCTGTGCGTCCTCTAGTTCTTTGTCATTCAAAGCTCAAAATACCAAGAATGATAGCTTCCCAAGTTCATAGGTATCGATCCTTTTCTAATTTTATAGACCTCTCCATATTGTTTGTCTATTGGAAAACAAATCCTCCCTCTCATTTCCTTTACTGTGTCTATTTGATAGAAACCATGGCTCCTGTGGTTTGAATTGAACCTAATGGATCTCAATCCCTTCTCTCCCATGACAATTCCATAGGTGATTTACAGGCCCATGGCTAGGACATTTTCATCTGAAAGTTTGAGGGTTATAATTTGGCAGTTGCACAAGATTTTTCTCATTGATCGTTTGATGGCTTTAAAGACAAAATTGGGGATATGAAACTCGAAGTAGACAATGATTCTATAGCATGCACTATTGGAATGTCACAGGAGGGCAAAAAATGGTTCAAAAATGCCAAGTTAGAAGGCATGCCTTGGGGTATGTTCATGGCCTCTAAGAAAATGACATGTTTCCCTAAAGGTAGATCTATTACTCTCTTAAAACCTAGATGGCACAACCTGCTTCTAATTCTTAAACAATTTTTAACTTTTGAGGGTAGGTATGGCTTACTGTATTTATATCACATCCACATGTTGATGATTTTCCTAGGGTTCAAGCTAATAATCCTTTATATATGTTGATGATCCTGCATAAAATGTCTAAGTGTTATTAGAAGCAAAGGTTAAACCCTTGTCTAGCATCTTCCACCATGGGCTTATTTGAATTTTTCCACTATCACATTTAGCTCATATTGGGGACACTTGGAAAATTTTCCTGTGTAAGAATAACTTCACCCTACCCGAGAACATAGTCGAAAATACTTTTCATTTAAATATGAACCCTAGCCCATGTAATCCTACCACTCAGAGTCAAGGTGTCGATCCACATGGAGACTATGCGTCCACTGAACCAAAATCTATTTCTATGCAAAACCCTTTGGGAAAAAAACCACGAGTTAATTTCATACTCAGAAAATTGTTAGAGGAAGTAATAGGTGTATTGAAGAAGAAGGTTTTGTTGATACTGAGAGGGGGTTGAATCAGTATCAAGTACAATTTAAAACCTTTTTCAACTTATACTTAAACCATTCAACTATATCCAATGAGCAATGAACAATAGTATAAGAGTTACACCAGTACACCATAATACACCATGCACAATATATGAGAAATAATCAATAATTTATTGTTCAAGGGAAGTAATGACTTCCAAAGGTAGCTACAAATTCCAAATGTAGAGGGAGGGATAAACCTCCAAGAGGAAGATACAATCCTCCAATATCAAGAGAGAGTTGAACTCTCCATCCTTTCCCCTTCATTCCACCCAAGAATATATGAGAGATAATAAANTACAATTCTTCAATTCTTGGAGTACTCTGATCCTATAGATAATATTACTCAATGTATTCTCTGAAACTCCTCCAATTTTCACTCTGTGAATCCTCTCCAAAAATAGGTTATAGAAAGAATGGTAGACTTTATTAAATTATGGTCTGTTCAGAAGACCCAACTTGTACAACATGCCCCACGCTCAATATTTAACATATGATTCTAAACCTCACACAAAAGAAACTAAAGTCCATACTCTTTCCAATGGAAGTGTTCCCACTACATTTGGATTCTGTACGAAAACGTTATGACTGTTTTACCCGGAACACCTATTTATTGACTAGCTTCAGGACTGGTCACAAACCCTATATTCCATAGAGTGTGTCTCCATAATTGTAGCGAATCAAGAGATGAAATTTTTACCAGAGGTACCTTGATATGTCTTATTAATACCATAGCGATTTCACCATTTGAATCGTTCTAGAAAAAATGGTAAGATGACCTGAAAATAACATACCTTAGAACACATCACCAAAAGACTTCATCCTCCCTTGAAATCTAGCCTTCTTTTCTTCTTATTACCTCTGAAATTCG
>ML777508.1:1294874-1307138 GCA_009831015.1 Picea engelmannii
TCTTCTTATTACCTCTGAAATTCGACTTGTATCAAATGAATGTATAATGATGTTTATTTATACCATTTATGTCACTTCCTTTTAACATTAGGGCCGACCTGACACTTTCTTATTTTGTAATTATTTTCTTTAATTATTTTTAGTGCCTACATGTACTTCCTTCTTCAATTCACTTTGTCATCTTCAAAAATTCATTTCTCCTCAACCATGAGGATCCATGTGACATGCCACATACCACTGGAAATAACATGATGTATACTATCCATTCATGGGTGTTGTATATGCATGTGCATTGTCCTTTCTGTCCAAATACCTTTATCAATCTTGTGGTCCAAAACCCATGACTAGGGTTGACATCAATGACAACAACCAATATTCCAATAGGTTTCCCTTGCTTCTAGTATTGAGCCAACTCAGGTTTTTAATGACAAACCAATTGTTAAGAAAAATCACAAAAAAAAGAAAAAGGGTAACTCAGATTTAAGTTTTGTGAATAAGAGACCAGGCAGGTTAATATCCAAGAGTCTGATAAATCGACAACAAGATCACCTGAGCTCGATCTCAGTGATCGAGGTCGATTATCACTTGATAGATGATGAGATCAATGAATTCCTTGCTCGAGAAGATGTGGATAATCAGTGTCTCGAGAATGAAACCATTAGTAAAGATATACAATACGATTTTGTTTCTAAACTACCTCCATTTCTAAAAAATCAAGATGGCTTCACTGGTATAGTCCATGATTTGAAACAAGCTACAGGAAATACCGAAGCCTCCGTTTCTCAGTACACTCAACCTCTGCCTGTTATAGCACCTGTACACTGCAAGAATTGTCTTGACTGGGTAGAACAATAATATAGAGACATACCATATTTAGAGGCATAGTTAAAACATTTGACAACTCGAAATTCCTTGCTTGAAGAGAAAATCAAGAATTAAAGGCATCAGTTCAGTCCAACATAGATTGAGCAAGTAAAAGGCCCAAACAAACTGGTAGTGTGATTATCAAGAACACAAGAAATTTCAATTCTATCATTAACTCAGAATTATCAGACCCTTCATTGTCTAATCTTTAAAAAGGTAAAAATGGTTTTGATTTGCTTTGATTTGATTCTGTTATAAAATTCAAATAGATAGATTTATTTCAATTTTCTTTGTTAATATAAGACTCGCTACATAATCTCACGATTTTGTAGCCAATCTATTTTTGAATGTTAGTTTGTATTGTTTTCTAAAATGCAATTTTATTTTTTCATTTCTAGGAAAATAACAGTTATGATGCCATTCACAAGGAGAAGTAATCATGAATCATGCACTACATAGATTAGTAATTTCTTTTTTTGTTGATAAAACTATGACATTTATGTAATCAATTTTGATAAACAAACTCCTAGAGGAGTTTTTCTTGTTATTCTATTTTTTGTAAAACCATCTATTTTTTGAGGGATTACCCTTTATCTTGCATGATAAGAGCTTGTTAATCCAAGACAAGTTTAAATAATGGTTGTTGTTTGTTAGTGAATAAAACTTTTGGCTAGAATATAATATGGACATGTGATTTTGGGAATTGATATGGGAAAGCAATTCACCGTTGGCTTTAGACCTTTGTGATGCTTATTCCATTTGTGTACTTCTATTACCTCTGTATTATGAGATATTTTTATGGTTGATATAGCTGGAGCCTTGTCATCATATGGTGTTTCATATTGTTAAATATTATAAACATTGTCCATAATGTTTCATTCCATTCTATATATGTGATCAATCAATCATTTTTTTGTTATTGAATTTATTTAAGATATTAAATGATTGATAATATTAATATTCTGAATTGAGTTTCCTTTCATTTTGAGTTATTGATTATCATAAGATCACATGATTTTTAATCAGTCATCTTTCTGTTGTTATATTATCACTCTAACACATAAAAAAATTCCTTGAATTTATTCTGGAAGTACTAGTATTGTTCTGTCACAAGTTTCCTTTACATGAAATACAAGTAGGATCTCGAAGAACACAATAAGATAAACTCAATTTAGTTGATCAACTACATGTTAGTCCGTGTGTTAATTAATTAAATTATTTATTAACGAAACAATGATTACATTAATTAGCTTTGATTGTTTCTATGTTATCATTTCAATTTTATTTGCTTAGTATTTATTAGTTTTAAAATCTTCAAACATTCAAAAAGAAAACAAAAATATTTATGTCATTTCTTTATCATAGTTAGAATCACTTTTACAGACATTCGTTTCGCAAGATTACAAGTAAACCTTGCAAACTGTATATATATTGTTTATAATCATTTGTATATATTCATGTTTCTATTTCAACATTTGTAATTAGTACATAAATCGTTAGAATCGTAGCTTTAGGTTAGTTTATTGCTTTTATTATTTTTAGGACTTAGTTGGCTAACAAAGACATTAAACCCGTCAGGTCAGTTCATTCCAAACGACTTGGGTTAATTAGACAACCCCAGTCTGGATCTGACCTTCCAGTTGACAATGTGTCACTTATGCCCGTCAACAAACAGTGCTATGGATATAATGATTATTTTGTTTTACATGTGTTA
Organism: Picea engelmannii; assembly: GCA_009831015.1. Taxonomy (NCBI): domain Eukaryota; kingdom Viridiplantae; phylum Streptophyta; class Pinopsida; order Pinales; family Pinaceae; genus Picea; species Picea engelmannii. The sequence continues at coordinate 1,297,453 of ML777508.1, forward strand.
TGTTGTACATTAAACATTGATTAATGTTCTTACACATGATTTTATGCAAGGGTATAATTAAATGATATGGAATCTTGAGCTCAAAACAAAAAGGAAAAAACTATGGATAAGTCCCAAGGCTATGGAAAAAGGATTATATATAAACCCTAAATGTATATATAATTGTTACAAATAGGAAGTGATGGACCTATCTATTATACTATGCATTTTGGTTAAAGATTTATATTGAAAGAACATATGGTAATGTTAACGTATGGTTATTATTAAAGTTTTGATGTGTTTTGGGTGGCACACTATATAATGGATATGGCATTGAATCTATGCAATGGTTATTGTATTGAATTTAATGGTTGATGTTATTGAAATGGAATGGAAAGTACATTGAATTGAATAGGGACAGGTGAGGAAGCAACATGCATTTACTGCACGTCACTCCAAACCACCCTCAAGCCCGTCACCCTAGCCATAGTTTCATTTTGGCTCTGTTGGTTGTGGAAGCTCCATGATTTCATGTTTTGAAAGGGAAAAACACATGCCAACTCTTCCTTGAAGCGATGTTTCTAGGTATGGATTCTTTCTTTTCATCCATGATGGAATCTATGTATTATAAATCATTTGGTTGGCTCAGGATTGCATGAGTTCTATGTTTTTCTCGAGTTTTCGACTCGGTATAAATGTTGTGCTATGGTGTTCTCTATGATTACTCTGGAATGTTGGCATTTTGAAGGAAAGTAATGGGTGTTATTGATTTGTAAAGTCTACGCATTGGTTATTGATTTAAGGAAATATTGTTCAGCTTTGGTTTTTATGATGGTTCTCTATGAAAAATGATGATAATGGTGCAACGAGCTATGATTTTTATTTTTGTGGGGTTTTACCACCAGTCTGGGTATCAGTTGTTGTCTCCCCTTTATCGTCTCGGTCATTGTTGTGATTCATTCTCTAGGCTGCAATGCAATTGTTGATAGTGTTATTGTTCTTTCTTTATTTGGTCGAGCCATGAGCTATAACTTGTTATGGTTTTTCTTCACTGTAACTATCGGTGAAAGCATTTCACATTCCAATATTTATATTTCCCATAATATTAATTGGAAGCATGTATATGTATTGAATGGCCACAAGTTGTGCTTTGGAATTCTTTTCACAAGTGTTTTAAGCATTCACTCCTCTCATCTCTGTTGTAATGGCTCACTCATATGTAGTTAATCCTCACTGTTAAATTTGTTTCGAGGGTTATGGACATCTTTGGTGTTTGGAAGAAGCACAACCTCTCTGTGTCTTCAAGGAGCATTCCTTGTCTAGACCAACCCTCATTACCTCTCTGTAATAAAGTTTTAAGAGATATCTTCCTGTGCCTGCTTTGTTGAGTTCAAATTGTTTTCTTCTACTCAGGAACTTTCAATATTTTTGGGTTATAAGCTAAAAGACTGTGGTGTTTTCAAAAGAGCATGACCCTATGTTGTTCCAAGAATATACTTGATTACCTGTGGTTTCTTCTTGGTGGTAACTTATTTTAGGAGGTAAGAGGATTACAGCCTCTTTATGTTTTTGAAGATTAATCAAACTCTCAAGAACCTGAATTGGTTCTATTGAGCTTGACTTTCTTCTATTCCTCCTCGACCACCTTTTGAATCTATCAATATTTTGGGGTTACAATTTAATGATTGAAGTAATTATAAAGAGAGCATGGGATATTTCACTTCAAATACCATCTCTCGATTGAGTCTTTGTGTTTCCTCTCTGTGATAAATTTGTTGGAAAGGAAAAAAAATATGGGTTACCTATAGTCCTGAGATTTTTTTTTTTGATTGATTCATGGTTATTCCATCCATCGCCATGTTAAAACCTAGCACGACCATGATTCCAATTAAGTTTAAAAGGCACATGTGTGTGGTTTGGTTCCGTTCTCTTCGTGCATCATATGGATCTATCTTTTATCGAACATTTCTTTTGAAAGGAAGTTTGTATATGTTTGATGAATATGGATCTTAGGTTCAGAGATACATATTTTTGGTTAAATGCTAGTGTCGAATCGAGATTAGTATTGATTATCTTGTTGAAGACCTATGTGTATGTTTGGTTCATCAAACATGATCTTGGTTAGTACTGGGTCTATTATTATTTGATTTCAAGAATTGAACATTGGATATGTATAATTGGAATCACTGTGCATATTATGTTTGTTTTAAAAGGAAAAGATCAACATTAAAACATACAGGACTATGGTTCGAATGGTTATGATGTTACCGTGGAATTGGAAATGATATTTGCATAATTATTGTATAAGATGCACAGATTGATATAATTGAAGAATTATGGGAAATTAAATTGTTTTTATTAAATACAACAAGCAATCTGTATGTAAATAAGGGACAATTAAATGATTTTGGTCTTGAAAGTGGATTGTTTTTGGAATGTGATTGGAACAAAGTTATGGTTGTTGGTTGATTTAAGATATTTTATGAACAATATATGTATTATTCCCTCTCATCTTATCACCTTTTTCGTTCATTATAACCCCCTCACGATCTCAAATTCATTTTTACCCGCCCTGTACATTAAAATAAATTAAAACTCTGTATGGCAGTGGTAAAAGATGACACCAAGATAGATGGAAGCTGATATATTTTGGTATTATTTGCACAGTCAGTTATTTAATGAATTGTTGAGAAATACTCATTGTTGGGATCTAAATATGTCCTAAAAACAACCTCTATGCATCAACCAAAGGTAGGTGCCGGCACAAGCGTTTTACATGTTGCCTACATAGGTTCTTACCTTCTGTTTTCAATACCCAACATCTAGAGATGCAACACCTATAAAGGAACATCAATCGTAAAGGGAACAACAATTGTTCTATTCAAAGGAACAACACGACTTGCAAAAGGAACAACAATCGTTACATTGGGCCGAACTAATGTTGAATTAATTGCATTGTAGTATTTACCCAACTATCTATTTTGTCAACCCGGGGGTCGTAAACTGACGAAGCACACACAAAGTATATGCAAGATTGAAGTGAGACTAATCTAAACTAATGTTTAAGCTATGACTGAAATTGAATCATTAATATAACACACGACTGAAATTGAATTAATCTAGTTGTGTAAATGAAATTAATCTAGGAATGGGAAATTGCGTAAATGAAATTAATCTAGAAATGGAGAACTACATGAAAGAAAAATAGATACAACAAGTGAAGAGTTGAATGACACAACAACATATCTGAGCTCACTCTAATGAAGCAATCTTATATTAAAATAACCAAATAAATCTTCATAACATAATAATGAAAGCATGAAAACCAAAACCATGAATCGAAGCTAAGAATCCCTTTCTCTTATGAATCCTAATGACTACCATTAATGATTACTCTAATTCTCTACTTACAACTGATTGAATTATAATTGATCCTAATTGAATAATCTAATTCCTCTTCTACTTGAATCCTCATGAAGAGAGAGCACTCTCTTTTATACATGAGAGCCTTGAAGATAAGATAACCATCTCATTATTACAGATCCACTATTCTCTCAACCTATTTTCCATTATTACAAAATATAATCCCTTTAAATCCTCACACATATCTCTCATATATCTTGGATAAGATATTCCAACCAAATCTCCATGATCTTCTCCTTGGAATGGGCTTGAATTATCTCCTCAAATATTGAAATGGTGGAGGAAGTATTCGAGAAGTCATTTGAATTAATTCTTCACATATTTCTACACATTACAAAGCTCACACATATTTGAGATATATATGAAAACATGTTGATTTTCTAACATTTAATCACAAATTCCTTTTAAATACTAAAATGAATAAAGTGGAGAACAATAAGGTGAAACCCACGTATATTTATGGAAATAATATCGTGAAAGGTTAATGGGGCGATGAAATGTGGAGAATGATGAAGGGAAAGGTGGATGAGAATAGGACATTTCTGAGCCCCAACATACCCCCCAACTTAACTTGTTGCATGTCCTCATGCAACCATGCATGAATCTTCTCAAAAAAAATTGGCATCTAAATGTTGGCTTTGAGTGATGATAATAATGTTTCTAGGATGGGTTTTACATAAGTAAACACTTAAATTTTCTTATGGTTGGTTCTTGTGTGACAACCATGAATATAAAGGATCTTGGTTCTTGTGTTAAAAACATTCATTTTGTTACTTGTTCTCTTGTTGTTATGATAATAATTTGCCCATATTTTTATTGGAAGATGTATGCTATCAATGTGCATAAGGGAAACATCATTGAGTATAAGAAATCTCTTTTTTTGGTTTTGTATATCAGTGCCTTTGAAGTAAAGTGCAACAGAGTATCGTTGGAAAAAAAATGTTCATAACTGGTAAATGAGACGAAAAAATGGAATGATGGTCATGGAAAAATGGAGTGATGATAGTGAATAAAGTCCCCTACCCCCCAACTTAACTTGTTGCATGTCCTCATGCAATGTGGCATAAGTCGTAGAAGTGAAAAAGGAAAGGGAACTTTAGGAGGGAAATTTCCAAATTATTCATTGCTAGCAGTTGAGGAATTACATGATTAAAGTTTAGAAAATAACATACCTCCACTTACCCAAAATGTTGATGAACTATGGAAGAGGACTTTTACTGATGCGAATGCTAGAGCATGGAAGATGTCACTGCTGCAGGATCATGTGGAAAGTGACTGTTGCTGGAGCGGCGACTACAGTCTATTGGATCAGAGAATGTGAAGTGGAGGAAGCTAAACTGCTACTGAATGCACCATGGAAAAGAAAAAGTATGAAAGTGGAACTGTGGTAGTCTCATATGGCTGAAGTCATGCAACTGTAACTGTTGATAGAGTCATGAAAAGTGTATAGTCTTCACCCGCTACTAAACCTGATGGTACAATTGTAATCATGCGAATGAATGTGTCAATGTCAAGCATGAAAATAAGTCATTGGATTACCGACCAATGATGAATGTCATTAACCAATGTGAGGCAACTCACCATTGATGTCAATGAGTGCCAAGGTACCCGAGTACATCTGGCGAAGTGAGAATGAATGAGCCGAGGTCGAGACACTTGCAAGATCCGACGATCAAGGGACATTGATGTATTCCCATGATTGTCAGTGAGAGAACTTGCCATTAAGGCATGCAAGCCTCCAGGTACTAAAAAATTGACTCTAGTCTATATCTTAGATAAGGAGTTGAGTTCGATGGGGCAAGACTTGTTGAAAGGTGGGCCTTAAGGAATCTCACATCAGTCAACATGAGTTCGGATAAAAAGAGTGGTAGGGCTATAAATGAAAAGATCTTAGTCATAACAGTGTGTATGGCAATGCAATGTAATCAGGGAAAGGGAGAGGGATAATTTTATTGATAAGGAAAATTGAACTAAAAAAGATAAAGAGATGTATGGGACTCAGAAAGATAGGCATGTGCGAAGTCATGAAGGATAATTCAATGGAATATGGGCTTCAACACATGGATGACCAGTCTGCTTTGAAGGAGAATTAGAGGAAGACATTCATGGCACAAACGGTTTTATGAACAGGATTATGTGTAACTACAAACGTTATGAGACAACTCCAGCAAGAAGTCAAGAAAGCATGCCATTTTTCAAAAGTTTTTGTGATTGTTTGAAGATCACTTCAGTAGCAAGATGCGATCGACCGCCCTCCTGAAAAAAAAATTAGTACAAATCCTGCATGACAATGTGTGAGATGTTCGAAGAAAAATGGAACATGCAAAAAGAAGGACAAATGCTATAAAATAAAAATAAAAGTCATTTGTATACTTATTGTCATGGTTGTTGCATGCACGCTTGGTTCAACGTTGATTGCTGGCTAAAATGACTCCAAAAACTAAATTAGCATTGATGTAGAAACATTACACTGATATAGTGTTCAAGAATTGATTAAAATCCATTTACTAAAGATTTTTTTTTTTATATTATTTTTTTGTTTTTTTACTAAAACAAACAACTAAAATAAAGCTCTTTTGATTATTTTTATTTTAAGGATAAAACAAACAAAAAATAATATATATATATATATATATATATATATATATATATATATAAACAAACAAATAAAAGAAAAGTAAAAATAATGCAATCCAAATGCTCTTTATGATAAGCAAGAACTTTTGTTCCTTCCCCTTGATATATTGTCCATCCCATCCAAGCCGTATCAAAGAGAAAGAACATAAAGTCAAAAACGTCTGCTTGCCCTCCGTACTCATTTTGACGTTCTGTAAATCGATCACTGTGATGAAATATTGCTTTGTTTTTTGATGAACAGTTTATGGGTGTTGTAACATTCCATGCAAACATATGTTTTAGGAGTACCAGAACTCTGCAGAAATATGAAGAGCTTTGTGGGGATCTTTTGATGAACAGTTTATGGGTGTTGTAACATTCCATGCAAACATATGTTTTAGGAGTACCAGAACTCGCAAAAATATGAAGAGCTTTGTGGGGATCTTTTTGAGGGCGCGGGAAACAATAACTACATTCTCACATTAGTCAAAACCAACTTTCCTCCATGATAATCTTAATGAAGCGCAAAAAAAATGGCACTGGATAGAAAATTCATGAAAGTTAACACAGAAAATTTTCAAAAATAATTATGTGACAACACAGAAAATTTTCAAAAATAATTATGTGAGAGTGATACTTATGGGGTTTTGGATCCATTTTGAAGAATACGGCAAGCTCATGTACCTGGATGCAGACGTGTCCCAATCAACCAGGGGATTGAAAACACCTCGGATCTTCCTGCCTTCTTTACTTTCCAGGGGCCCAATGGATTTATCCGACACTCTACCTTGGCCATACATAGAATCTAGTGATTCTTCCACATGCGATCAATAATCTTCGAGTCGGAAGGCTCAAGATGCTTCACCGAATTCTCCACGACATTTTGAAGCTCTGCTTCAACCATTTTGTCTGAGTCGATACTCAGTACGACATTTTGTCTGCAAACAAAATGGAATTGACGGGATGCGTTGTGGAAACCGGTCACCCTCAGCACATCCCTGACTCTGTAATGATACAAACCTGCATATGTCGTGATGACAAGTTCATATTCTTGCCTAATTTTCATGTCAATGAGAGCGAGCAACTCGTCTTGCTCTTTCGCATTGAGTATTGGGCATTCCTAAGCGTCTGATTGAACTTTGCTGTGAACAGGAAGCAACTCAAAATAGGCCGTGGTTGTATGACACTTATAAAGGCGTGCAGGGAGGCTTCAAATTGAGTCAAAAGTAGCATTCTGAGGAAGCATACATGGCGCGTACGAAGGGTAGGCCACCACTGTATAATTGATGACATCGATATATACAGGTGAGTTATAATTCCTTTCCAAAATCATTCCTATACAAATCCAAATCCACAAAAATGCTCATATCATTTCTCAACAAAGCGCGATCAATTTGCTCTCCTTCACGCTCTCGATTAATCAGCTCAATCACCTCTTTCTTCATGTCATGATAGACCAGCTCATGGAAACACTTGATCCCAACTTCTGTGAGCGAGTCTTGGGACATTTCTCCCTCACAGCGACGATCCAAACGATCCAAATAAGAGAACATATTTGACATTAATCTGACCATGATTTGGTGATTTTCCCAACGTTTCACAATTTCTCTCAACACGAACACACCATGCACATTCCTTAGAGCCGGTAATATTGTGAGAGTGATGTATTCTTGAAACGACTCCTGGTACTTTTCATAGAGTTGTTGTGCGAAGCAGTGGGGGTGCTTTTGGGTACATAGTTTGTATACAGTTGTATAAATGTTAAGGTAGTCCAATACAACAAAGTCATGTTTTACATCTCTTTTCAAATTCTCTGTCAACTTACTACTGTTAATGCTTGGCTGGTTACATGCTGTTTAAAAATATTTTCCATTGGTTCCAAGCCGTTGGGTATTCTACAGAAAAGCCTGTACATCCTTGAAAGATCGTTTTTCTTGCTATCCCTAAGCAAGGCATAGCAGCCTGAATGCTCATTTTCGTGAAGTTGAGTTTGATAACGAGAAAGGATACCATTTTCTACTTTCTCTAATAAGTTTTGTTCGGTGCTAAAGTGCAAATACTGGGCGACTGTCTCTTTCTCATATTTCAAACATTCTTCATCCTTTAGCATATACTCTGAACAAGACTGTGTTTAAACACGATTTCCTTTCAACGGATTTGGGTACACTAGTAGCTTCCCCACGACCTCCTTCACCATTGGATCTGTCACCTCTCTATTGAGAATGCATGTTCTGATGTTGAGGCAGAGTTGTATGGATCTGATGAATCCATAAACGAAGACGCTCCCCCCAACTGAGAACCTCATTGTTTTGTAGCAGGCCGCACAACAGTTGAGAATACATGCTCTGGTAAGCATCAGGACAGATTGCACTTGACAACAGCGGAATAAACGAAACACAAAAGAGACTACCCGCAATGAATGGTGAATTGTTCTCGAACCCATTCATCTTTCTCTTTATTGAAACCGGAGAACCTTGATCTCGGGCTCTTGATCTGGTCGACTGCTTGAGCTTCCATCGAGATCTCTACATGATTAGATATGATGTGGATGCTAACGGTTTCTGAAATAATATCTCCAATCATCATTAATATGGAAAATATTGTGGCAACTCAGATTTAGTCTGGAAGAAAAATCTTTGAATGCCAATCTTACAACCTCTAAAAAAAAATATTTAAGGGATGCCGTATCGAAGAGATTGCGTTTTAATGGTATTCATTCATTCATGGAGCTTGTGATCACGAAAAATAAGCAACCACCCCCATTTCTCTCCGATAGTGTTAAAGATAGTTGATTGGGCATTTTAGAAATGAATCTTCCCCAAAAAACAAGTCTTTTTCCTCGCAGTAGATCTAGAATATTATTGAACGAAGATGAAGACCCACGCACTGAAACTGATGTACTAATTGGTTATAGATGACAGAATTTACAAGTTTCACCATATTTACACTGTCCGTTCTCATATAGTATGCACACGGGAATAAAACTAGCTCCCCTCACTCGTTCGTGCAATCGTCTTGAAGGCACAACAACTTCCAATCACAAGAAGGAGCATTGTGGAGAAGAATGGTGGGATAGACAGGAGCTACCTACACATAATGGATGCTCAACCCGTGTGTGATCAAAACTAGAGCCAAATCCTTATATCTATGCTTGGCTTGCTCTTGCTTTTCTTGCCTCCATTGTTAGTTCGCTTGCTCTTGTAGCCTTACTTCTTGCATCGTTGGTGATTCGTTTCACTCAATTTTTATTCAGGCTAAACCAACAGCTTATGCCAAAACCATAAAGTCCAGTCTTCATGTAATATGTTCAGTCAGGTTCACCAAGCCTTTTTGGAAAGTTCCGACTTCTGCCTCCATATTCTCATATTGTTGCAAACCATTAGGATTGATCACCAAGCCCTATTGTCCGCCTTGTATTGTCACATTTGTATGAAACATATTGCAATAATGTTTAAAACGTGTAAGATCTAATGTTTGCAGGTTTATGAAAGCCTTGAAGATAAGATAACCATCTCATTATTACATATCCACTATTCTCTCAACCTATTTTCCATTATTACAAAATATAATCCCTTTAAATCCTCACACATATCTCTCATATATCTTGGATAATATATTCCAACCAAATCTCCATGATCTTCTCCTTGGAATGGGCTTGAATTATCTCC
>ML777508.1:1307188-1344403 GCA_009831015.1 Picea engelmannii
ACACATTACAAAGCTCACACATATTTGAGATATATATGAAAACATGTTGATTTTCTAACATTTAATCACAAATTCCTTTTAAATACTAAAATGAATAAAGTGGAGAACAATAAGGTGAAACCCAAGTATATTTATGGAAATTGATGAAATGTGGAGAATGATGAAGGGAAAGGTGGATGAGAATATGACATTTCTGAGCCCCAACACTCATGTTCTTACTCCCTGTCATGAAATCACTTTTATGCTTATTACAATCCCCCCAAATATCCCATGAACCCTATTTCACTCCCTGCTCATTTGGAAATTATTAAATTATTTTTATGGATTGGATTGCATGGGTCTTATGTTAATTTTTGAGCCAAACTTTGTTTCATATAAAGAGAATTTCATGTATGGTATGTTAAGGGCTTGTTTTTAATAAATTGCTACATACAGGATGAGTTTCTTCAACAAAGTCAGTCATGGAAGAAACAATAAGGGAAGAGGTAATTGGAACAGAGGGCCTAGAAGGCCCAGATTCTCAATTCATTTCGATGTATATCCTCGGGAGTTGAACCACCTTTTTCAAGCTGTGTTCTTCAATTGGATTGGGCAAGGGATAATTCAACCTAGACCAAAGAGGCCTCCCTTCCAACCCCAAAATGTTCCTGGTATCCTTGTTCCTCCCCATGTATCTTTGCAACCAGAAGTTCCCGAGAATGATGGATAGAAGGAGATTTCTCACCCAATAGTCTCCCACCATCGTGGTTGGCCCAACTTGTCATTTCCTCCTCCTCCTCCATCTGTAAACCCAAATGTTAAGATTTCCTCTACACACTCACATGTATAGTCCTCCCATGCAAGACAAAGGTAAAGATGTTGCTTCCCTCTCATCTCCTTCAAGTGACTTAGCGAAGTCAGTGTTCTCCTGTATGCACTTGAGGGATGATTTCTCCCATGTTATTAGTGAGATTAAGCCTCAAGGTTCCACCTAACCTAAGTCTAATTCAGGAAAGTCCAAAAGGGGACAACAGTGACAAAAGAAGATTTGTCTCTCAAAGTGGAAAATATGGATTTTGATTTATGTGTTTATAATTGATTTGTTGAGGACAGTGGACTACAAAATGTTTTGGACAACAAACTTTTTTTTCGGATATTGTGGATATTTACATGTTTCGGATATAATTTGAAATATTTCTAATATTTAAATTTCAAATTGTGGAAATATTATGGGAGCCACAAGGAGGCTTGTGTTTAATTGGTTATATAATTGTGTTTATTTTTGTTAAGAAATAGGGAGTCACAAGGGGTCCCACCTACTTAGTTATCATTTAATAAAAAGACCCTTAATTATTATTATTATTATTACTTCCCCTAAACTAAAATTAGTTAAGTTTTAGTTAACTTAACTAAATGAGGTAGTTGAACTACTTCAACTAATTTGGAATGCATAAAAGCCAAATGAGAAGGAAGAACAAAGGGAGAATATAAGGAGAAAGAAATACTAAGGTTTGCTCTTGAGTTTTATTGAAATAGTTTAGTTTTCATTCATTCTTCAGTTCATTAAAGGCCTAATTCTCTTTTTGACAACAAGTTCCTATTGTAGAAAACAAGGTTCAAAGTTGAACCATATCATTCAGATGCTTGTTTCATAGGTGGTGATCTATCTTTGATAGTCTGTGTATACTTGTCTATTTATGAATTGAGTTTCATGATTTATAAAGGATATTGTACATAGTCAAGTGGGCAACAGTCTGTGGCAAGTTGATCCAGATTTTAAAGTTCAATTTTTACTTATTGTTAGAGTCCAGTTGTATAGTTTTCATTGGGGATATCTATGTTTGACCTTGATCCATGCCCTCACAGGGATTTTTATAAAGAGAAAGACACTTTTGATTTCTTAGAATGAAATAAGGAGATTTATATTCTGTCTCATTTTTTTTAATCTGTGACTTGGTTACTTTTTCTTTTGATCTCCACATTTACTTTATGCAATCTATATATGTTCAGAAAATTATATAAAAAATTCATATTTTGCAACAATATTTTCATTTAAAAAATCAGCCTAAGCCCTTGTAATTAATACTTGTGGATTGGGAAATACATTTTGAGGCTATAAAACATAGGATAATATTCCTGACTATCTTGTCTTATCCAATCAAGATTAAAAAATGCTTCAGTGAGACAAATTCATATATTATCCTCAACACACTGAAATTGTTGACTGGTGCTGATTTTTCCTATCTTGTTAAGTATTTTGCTGCAATAATGATATATCTAGCTCCTGACCTTCTTGTTGATGGATGAATTGGTCCAAAAAAATCTATAATCCATTTTTCGAATACCTTAAAGGTTACTTGTGGTCTTACAGGCATCTCATCCCTTCTGTTCGGTTTACCAACCTTTTGACATACATCACATCTCTAGCAATATTCCTTTGCATCCCTATGAATTGTTAGCCACCACAATCCTGCATGGAATACCTTTTGCATGGTATCTTTTGTTGCATAATGTCCTCCAACTATTCCCTCATGGGATTATTCTAAAATTCTAGGCCTTTCATGATCTAATACACATCTTCTAAAAATGTTGTCTGCGCCCATTTTATATAAGTGTCCTGCAATCAATTGATAGTCTGCAGCTCTGACAACCAAATTTTTCTTCTGCACGGTGTTAAACTTTTGTGGTGTAATCCATGTACTCAAGTATTCAATTATTTCAAAAAAATATCCATCATCTATTTGTACTAAAAACAACTGTGCATCAGGGAAGTTATCCTCTAAATTTGCAGGTTCCTCTCTATTGGTGACCCTTGACAAGTGATCAAGTCCTGCATCCATCTTCCCTGGTTTGAATATTACTTCAAAATCATATTCCTAAAATATAAATAACCATCTATAGATTCTCCCCCCCAACACTGGTTTTTTGACTAAGCACTTGAGGGACAAATGGTCTGTGAAAATCTTAAAATGTTTGCCAAGTAGATAGTGCCTGAACTTCTTCAGTGCATATACCATTTCCGGGCCTTTTCTTTCTGTAGTATTATTGTTCTATTTTGATTCTGATATTTTTTTTCTAGAAAATGCTATAGGATGGTCTAACTCCCCTACTCCGAGTTGCACCATAATATATCCAAGTGTTATGGTCGATGCATCGACATGCACATGAAATGTCTTTTCCCAATTTGGGAATACTAGTAAAGGTGTTGTGACCATATTCTCTTTCAAGGTGTCCAACCCTTGCTGACAATACTCATCCCACTGAAATCTGATATTTTTCTTGAGAAGTTTCTCCATCGGCGCACTGATCTGCGCATACCCTTTTATAAATTTTCTCTAATAACTTGTATGTCCTAATGTGGCTCTAAACTTTCGCACTGATTTTGGTGGTGGAAAATTCATAATTACTACAATATTTGCATGATCCGATATTAGACCCTTCTTGCATACTATATGACCCAATAAAATTCCAAAAGGTGTCCCAAATATTCATTTATCAATGTTCAGAGATATTTGGCATTGCCTGCGTCTTTCCAACATTATCCTTAACACCTCTACATGGTCTTTAAATAGATTGTATAATGTCTAATCATCCAAGTACACTTCTAAAAAATGATGGATGAGTTCTGTTAGTAACATTTCTATTCCAAGGCACAAGACCAATCAGGTATGCAAGTGGCGCGATGAGCACCAAGCGCGTCTCGCAGAAGAAATCCCTTTCGGGCTTAAATCAAGCGAGCGAGCGGTGTGATTTCAAGCAGTCAGGATTCACCCAAAGGAACAGATCAACGGTTGACAAAAAATCACGGTTAGAGAAGATGCGCCGAGGTTAACGCATTGGAGAGCGCCCATATTATGCACAGGTAAAGATATCAGTCGTCCATCTAGAAGACGCGTGGCGCGAGATCTAGTCGCGTCGGCGTTTCGACATTCTGGAGATCGAGGGGTGAAGGTTCCATGTCGTCTTATATCACGAAACCTAGAATCTCGAAAGCGCCGAAGGCACCCAAAGTCGGGCTCGCAGTGTCACGGAGCAATCTCAGTCGTTTATCCACAGGAGACACCTGGCGCGCAATTAGGTTCCTCGTTGTTTCGCTCATCACGATTGCGAGGAGCAAAGAATAGCTTCGTCATATTCCCGATGCACGAGGTGCCGGGAGTGTCCAGGACTCGGACCCACAACATCACTGGGTAAGTTCAAGACCGTCAGATCTAGAGGGACGTGTGGCGCCAGATTAAGCCGTCTCAGCGTTTCGCTCATCGCGATTTCAAGAAGCAGGGAGCAGCCCCTTCCTATTCGCGAATGCTGAAAGCACCTTGGAGAGTAAACACAGGGTCACAGCCCGTGGTCACTTGGGAAAGAAAAGAGCTGCACAAGAAGGGATGAAGGTGTTGTGTTTGTTCACAGAAGGAATCACCGTGATCTCCAGGTGCCATCGGATTCGACCTCGATCCTGTTCTTCGCTTGGAGTAAACGAAGGCAAGAAAGGGTGGTTGAAACTTCTCCTCATTCATTAAATGTGAGGAATGGAGGGTTTGGCAAGCGGTCTGCTCGAGGGGGTCCTGTGTACCCATTTTTCTAGAGAAGCCATGTCAAGTTCTCGACTAGCCGGAGGAGGTCTGCACACGCTAACTCGTCATTTACTAACTCAGCTACTCCCCCTGCAGGAGCCATGCACAGTTAAGGTGGTGTCCGAAAAAGAATATTCGTCTGAATTTGGCTGAGGGGACGCCAAGCCTTGGATGACTGAGGACACCTCTGTTAGGCATTTTTCTCTGAGTATATAAGCTTAGTATTTGTATTTTGTAATCTATTGATGGTTGAGCGAGGCTCCCGATTGTAAAGTTTTGATGAAGCGCTGGCCGCTCTGGTTAATGTATAAGGCATTGGAGACTTCTTACTTTATGGATGTCAGCCTCTTTTCCATATATTTGTTTACTGTGTTAGAAAAGCTTGGAATTGGAGGATCCAGTTGATTTGTAGCTGCTATAGGATGATGTAGATTGGATCACTATAACAGTTGCATTGTTTCTAATTAGTTCTTGTGATTTTCTTAGCTTTGAACGACTCAGAATTGGAGGATCCAGTCGAGTCACCCTTCAGCTCCTTGAGGCTCTGGACCAAGAGGATCTTGGATTCCGATTTTTTCATCTTCAAGCTTCCGAAGGCCTGCCATCCGAGGTAGTCTCACTTGACCTTCTCACAATTCTTCCCTCTACCACCCTTTAATCATTTATTGACAGAGGTTGGATCAAGACCTCCCTTGCTTTCTACATAACATGCCCAGTTTCCTGAGTTAAAGTTGTATCTTCTTGAGTCTTTATCCATTCGATCACCCATTCAAAAATATCATGACATAAAACTAATGGGCGTTGGGCTCTGCTCCTGCAGGCAATCCAGGGGTGACTTCTGACGCTAACATTTCTGGCACCGTTGCCGGGGACGAAGTTGAAAATTTTCCCCGGGATTGAATGACATTGAGCCTCTAATTTTGAAGGTGCATCAGGTGTTAGAGCCTTTAAATATTGTTGTTGTGCACCTGGCGACTCCATTGTGACGATTCCACTGTGGCGAACCTTCTGTGGTAATTGTGGCTTTCAGAGGCAGACACATGCGGTCTCATCCACAACTTCCTCTAGCTACACCTGAAACTGATCCGGAGGTGGTTCTCAAGAAAGGAAAGGCGTCTGAAGAAGAAGCTTCCACTGCTGAACCAGGTAATCTGACATCTCCTTCTGTAGGAATCCCTTTTTCTCCTCAGTTTCTTAGTAGACCTCCGTCCGAGGTTTCCCGTTTCCTGAATTTCGGGAGTGTTCCTGCTGAGTTTTCCCCTCCTGGTCTGGCATTGGAGGGAGAAGACCTTGTCACTCCCCTCTCCTCTGAAGTCGTACTTTGGCGTAGACCCAGGACCGTTGAAGACTTCACCACCCTTGCACAAAGAGGAGTGCCCACTGACTTGAGCCCGTTAGCCTTCTCCTTAAATCCCCTTTTGTTTCCCATCCCACTCCGGGACTCATTCCCAGTAGCCCCTTCACGAGCTCCTTCTCCTTCAAGTTATCCTCCACCTAATATTCCCATGGCTGGTGTTAATCCGCCTCTAAATAAAATGGATGCCATAGTCGCTGCCAGATATGCTCCCTTAATCCTACCCCATCCTATGAATCCTCTCCTTGCTAGAGATTACTTGAAATACATGCCCAAGTTTACTGGGGAAGGGAACACAACAGCTCAAGAGAATCTAGCTACTTTCTACAGTTATGCAGACAACCTGAACATTGAAAACAAATATGTCTAGATGAGGGTCTTCGTCCAGAGCCTGGATGGTGAGGTGAGTAAGTGGTTTAGAGGATTGGCCCTCGGATCTATTGTTGGGATTGAAGCCCTGGATAGTGCTTTCCTGAGGTAGTGGGGTGATAGGAAGGATTTCATGTATTACATGAAAAAGGTTGGGTATTTGAAGAACATGGATGGAGAGTCTGTCTCTGACTTCTCCAAGAGATTCAATAAGATGTATAATAAAATTTCTGCTGAAATCAAACCCTCAGAGGCCTCGACCAAGATTTCTTATGCTAGTGCGTTTGGCCCCGATTTCTGTCTTTTATTGAGAGAAAGAAGAGACACCTCCTTAGCTCAAATGAAAGATGCGGCCATAGAGGTGGAATCCAATGTATTAGAAGCTGATAGACTGAGGAACAAGGCCGATGCAGACAGAATAAAGGGAATATCAAAAACCTCAACTTCTGGACCATCGCTACCCCACCCTCAAGTGGATGAACTGACCAAGATAGTGAAGTCTCTGTCTGCAAAGATGGAAATAATGAAGGTGGAGGGGAGGCAAGCATACAAGGGCCCTGAAAACTCCGAAAACAAAGGAGGTTTCAGGAGGCCCAACAATATTACTTCCCCAACTATGCAAAGGGAGAGGGGAAGAGACAGAGAAGACCAGAAAGTTCAGGCCCCTTTCCAAAACAATTTTATGACCGAAGAAGAAGAAGGGGGAACAGATGAGCTTGATACTGAGATCCATTGCTTTGGAGACACTCCTCCTTTTCCTCATCCCACTCAATCAACATATGAGGAGTCTCTAAACGAACTAAATGAACTAAGAAAGGGAGACAAGGCTAGTGGCGGCCAAGGTAGGTATGATCTGAGGTCTAATAAAAAGACAGTCGCACCTGATGTTCCTGAGCCATCCACTAGAATAGAGAAACCTATTAATGAAGTAGAGGACAGTCATAGAGGTAAGAATACCTGACCCCTCTCTCCCATAGTTCAGAGACATGTTCCCGAAATAAGAGAAATCCCGAAGCTTACATCTTCTTTTAATTTCGAACATGAAATTCAAAAGATCAGAATCCCTGTACCCCTAACTGAATTGATTAAACATGAAGGGTTCAAGAAACGCTTCTCTGAGATTTTATAACCTGAGGTATCATGCCTTCCCACAGACTCCATCAATTTTCAATATGAAAACCCTGCAGTTATCCTAGGTCCTATGGTAGAAGACATAAATGACTCATCCCCTCCCTTCTACACTTCCTTGAACATACACGACAAAGTACTGCACAACTGCTTAATGGATTCGAGGGATTCTCACAACCTCATGCCCAAAATTGTCATGGAAGAGTTAAGGCTAGAAGTCACCCGAGCCTATCATGACCTCTATTCCTTTGACTCCAGAAAGGTTCAGTGTCTAGGAGTTATCAAAGATCTGGTCGTGACATTTTTTCAGCTGCCCATGAAAAGTGTGGTCATGGATATTGTAGTGGATGATGTCCCCCCCAAGTTCGGTATGTTGTTATCAAGATCTTGGATAAAAATACTGGGGGGAACCTTGCATATGGACCTCACATACGCTATTATCCCAGTGTTTGGAGGAGAGCATAGAAGACTATACAGGGAAGCCCAACTGGCCTATATAATTAGTGATGAGGCCAATCTTACCAACCATCCTATTTTTGCCTTGGACACTGATTTAGGTT
Source organism: Picea engelmannii (assembly GCA_009831015.1). Taxonomy (NCBI): domain Eukaryota; kingdom Viridiplantae; phylum Streptophyta; class Pinopsida; order Pinales; family Pinaceae; genus Picea; species Picea engelmannii. Next base: position 1,315,150 of record ML777508.1, read on the forward strand.
CTAGTTTACTGCAACTCACTCATGCTCCCAAGCCTCCTCTTAAACTCAGAAAGAAGCCCACCACTCCTCGTGAATTTCCTCCCTCTATCACCCCCGTCTGGAAAATGTTCTTTGATGGAGCCTGTTCTAGGGAAGGCACTGGAGCTGGGGTGTTTTTTGTGTCACCTGCTCAGGAAACCATATCTCTTTCATACAAACTAGAATTTGAAGCTACCAACAATGTGGCAGAGTATGAAGCTCTTGTTCTAGGATTAAGAGCTACGAGGGAAATGGGAATTCAGGAGGTAGCGGTGTTCGGTGTTGCAGAGTTAGTGTTCCAACAGGTTAGAAACACTTATCAGGCTAAGCATCCTTGACTCGGAAGCTACAAAAACGAGGTATGGGACCTTATCAACAGTTTCTTCTCAGCATTTAACATTTCTTTCATCCCAAGAGAGGAGAACACAATAGCAGATTCCTTGGCTACATCAACAAGCAATTTCAAGGTACCATTGCCGCCCAAATTCAGATATGATGTAGAAGTAAAATACAGGCCCTCCATACCTGACAACGTCAAACATTGGAAGGTGTTCGAGGATGATCTCGAGATCAAGAAATTCTTGGAGACTGTCGAAGAATTTTCAGAGATGCATATCGACCAAGATTCTATCTCTGAGAAAAAGCTTGATGAGGGTAAGTTGCTGAGTAAAATAGCAAAGCATGACATTGTGCAGCTCCCAAACAACCACATTCCAAGGGGACTGGTTCCTTTGGAAAGGATTTTTGATAGAAATGATGTGTCGATAAAGGGGGAAATCTCGGAGGATGACACTGGTATTGTTCAGTCCAACATTGGCACCAAGAGTGAGCCCAAGTTTGTCAAATTGTCAAGAAGTCTGATAAAGGAGCAGAGGTTCGAATACATTGGACTTTTGAGGGAATTTGCTGATGTTTTCTCCTGGACCTACGAAGACCTCAAAACATATGACACCTCTGTCATCGAGCATAAAATCCCGTTGAAAGGAGAGGAAAAGCCATTTAGGTAGAAGCTGAGATAGATCAATCCTATGCTACTGCCTATAATGGAGAGGGAAGTGAAGAAGCTACTTCAAGCTCAGATCATTGTACCACTGAGATATTCATAGTGGGTAGCCAATTTGGTACTAGTAAGGAAAAAGAATGGGGAAATCAAACTCTGTGTAGACTTCAGAAACCTGAATAGGAGCTCATGAAAGGATAACTACCCCTTACCAAATATGGAACATATACTGCAGAGGGTAACAGGAGCATCCAGGATGTCCATGATCTATGGTTTCTCTAGCTATAGTCAAGTCTTTGTTCTGCCCGAGGATAGGGAAAATACAATATTTACCACTCCATGGGGCACATTCATGTATGCCAAGATGCTGTTTGGATTAATGAATGCAGGGGCAACGTTTCAGCGTGCCATGGACATAGCTTTCGTTGGGGAAAAGGATAAATTTGTGGTCATCTATCTGGATGACATCACATTTTTTTCAAAATCTGATAAAGAACACTGTTGTCATCTCAGGAAGGTTTTCCTGAAGTGCAGGAGTTTTGGCATTTCATTAAACCCCAAGAAATCTATGTTCTCCATGCAAGAGGGAAAGCTACTAGGCCACATAGTATCAACGGAAGAAGGATTGATCCCAACAGAGTTGAGGCAATAGAAGCCTTATCAGTCCCGAGGTCCAAGAAGGAGGTCCAATCTTCCCTTGGTAAGACTAATTTTCTGAGGAGATTTGTGCCTAACTTTGCTGAGGAGGTAAGACTTATAACAACCATGTTAAGGAAAGAAAATGAAGTGAGGTGGACTTCTGAATCGCGACATTCCTTTGAGCATAAAGAAGGCCCTGACTGAAGCCCCTATGCTTATCAGTCCCAATTACTCAAAGGATTTCGTTATTTTCTCCTTTGCCTCACCCGACACGATGGCTGTTGTTTTATTACAGACAAATGAGGTTGGGCTAGAGAAGCCTATTGCCTATTTCAGCCGAGCATTAAGGGATGCTGAAGTCAAGTATGACTCCATGGAGAAGCAGGCCTATGCCCTGGTAAAGGCTCTCAAGGCCTTTAGAATATATGTCCTGTAGTAAAAAATCATCTCCTATGTCCCCTCAGCTGCTGTTAAATACATTCTTATTCATCCTGACCTAGATGGGAGAAGGAGTAAGTGGATAGCCAAGATTTTGGAATTTGACCTGGAATTAAAGCCTACCAAATTGATCAAAGGTCAAGGTTTAGCCAAGTTGTTAGCTGAAGCCAATTGCCAAGCTTTGGGGATAAGTTTCATCAACGAATGCTCAGAAATTCAATAGGGTCAGCTATCTAACATGGACCCTCAGAGGGAGCCCCCATTGGCTCTATGTCCTTGGTATAAGGATGTTATATACTTTCTGCAAGAGTTGCAGCCTCCAGATGGTCTGCAAAGAAACAAAGCAAGAGCTCTGAAGCTCAAGGCAGTCAGATACTGCCTTATCGATCAAATTTTATACTAGAAAGACCCCCTGGGGGTGCTTTTAAAATGCATGAATTCACAAGAGGCCGATATGATCATGGCTGAATTTCACAGCGGCCTATGTGGAGGGCACCATTTCTGGAAGGCCACAACCCACAAAATTCTCAGAGCCGGGTACTATTGGCCCACCTTGTTCGTTGATGTCCATAGAGGAGTTAGAACCTATATCCAATGTCAAAGGTTTGCAGGAAAACAACAGCTCAAGTCCTTGCCACTAAATCATGTGGTTGTTTCAGGACCTTTCTAGCAGTGGGGCCTAGATTTCATCGGAGAAATTCACCCCGCTTCTAGTGGGCATCACAGATGGATCCTAACTGCTATGGATTTCTTTCCAAAGTGGATTGAAGCTATCCATACCAGGAGTGCTTCCCACAAGGTAATCATTGGGTTCCTAGAGGACCTCATCATGAGGTTCGACTGCCCAAGTAAAATTGTCACTGATAACGCAACCGCTTTTGGGTCTGATCCATTAGCCAAGTTCCGTGAGCAGTTCGGGATCAAACTGATTCACTCTACCCCATATTATCCACAGAGCAATGGTTTAGCAGGATCCTCCAACAAAATCCTGATAAGGATCATCAAAAGATTGTTGGAAGACAACAAGAAGGCCTGGCACTCAAGATTAAAGTTTTCTCTATGGGCCGATCGAGTGGCCACGAAGAGATCTATCGACGTCTCTCCTTTCCAATTAGTCTATGGAGTGGAGACTGTTTTCCCTTCTCATTTAGCCATTTCTATAGAAAAATTCCTCCAGGATCATCAGGAGGAGCCTAATGACATGATCATAAGAATTCATCAGCTAGTGGAGGCCTAGCAGGCCAGGGAGCAGGCAATGGGCAGAATTCGGGACCATCAGCAAAGGATCAAGTAGGTTTTCGATAAGAAGGCCAAGAAGGAAGAATTTCATATAGGAGACCTGGTGCTGAAATGGGATGCCCCTAAACAAGATAAAGGCAAGCACAACAAGTTTGAAGCCCTGTGGATCGGGCCCTTCAAAATCTCTGAGGTTTTCTCAAATAACACATATCGGCTGCAGGATTTGGAGGGTGAAGAGGTTTTCAGCAGCCTAGTAAATGGGCATTTTTTGAAGAAATGTTTTGTCTAAGCCTTCGATGGATCCTTTGTTTGTAAATATTGTCCTTTGGTTCCTTGTTTGTTTTTATTTTTCGGCTTAATAAATGACCCCATAGACAAACAACAAGGCACTGAAACTGCAAAATGAGTCCTTAGAGCATCACAGGGATGACTCTATTCCCCATGGAGCCTAATGTTAGTAACATTTCTCATCCGAGGCACAAGAGCGATCAGGTCTACATGTGGTGCGATGAGTGTCAAGCACGACTCGCAGAAGAAATCCATTTCGAGATTAAATCAAGCGAGCGGGTGGTCTGATTTCAAGCAGTCAGGATTCACCCAAAGGAACAGATCAGCGGTTGATGAAAAATTGCGGTTAGCAAAGCTACGCCGAGGTTAATGCAATGGAGAGTGCCCATATTGTGAGCAGGGAAAGATAGCAGTCGTCCATCCAGAAGATGCGTGGCACGAGATCTAGTCGCGTCGGCGTCTTGACATTCGGTAGATTGAGGGGTGAAGGTTTCATGTCGTCTTATATCGTGAAACCATGAATCCCAAAAGCACCGAAGGCGCTCAAATTAGGGCTCGTAGTGTCACAGAGAGATCTTAGTCATTTATCCACAGGAGACACCTGGCATGCGATTAGGCTCCTCGCCGTTTCGCTCATCACGATTGTGAGGCGCAAATAACAGCTCCGTCATATTCCCGATGCACGAGGTGTTGGGAGTGTCTAGGACCCGGACCCACAACATCGTTGGGTAAGCTCAAGACCATCAGATCTAGAGGGACGCGTGGTGCCGGATTAAGCCGTATCGGTGTTTCGCTCATCGTGATTTCAAGAAGTAGGGATCAACCCCTTCCTATTCGTGAACGATGAAAGCACCTTGGAGAGTAAACACAGGGTCACAACCTGTGGTCACTTAGGAATGAAAATTGCTGCACAAGAAGGGCTGAAGGCATTGTGTTTGTTCACAGAAGGAATCACTGTGATCTCCAGGTGCCATCAGATTCGACCTCGATCTTGGTCTTCGCTTGGAGTAAACGAAGGCAACAAAGGGTGGTTGAAACTTCTCCTTATTCATTAAATGTGAAGAATGGAGGGTCTTGAAAGAAGTCTGCTCGAGGGGGTCCCGTGTACCCATTTTTCTAGAGAAGCCATGCCGAGTTCTCTTCTAGCCAGAGGAGGTCTACACACGCTAACTCGACATTTACTGACTCAGCTACTCCCTCTGCAGTAGCCATGCGCAGTTAAGGTGGTGGCCAACAAAGAATATCCGTCCGAATTTGGCTGATGGGATGCCAAGCCTTCGATGACTGAGGACACATCTGTTAGGCGATTTTCTCTGAGTATATAAGCTCAGTATTTGTATTTTGTAATATATCGATGGTTGAGCGAGGCTCCCGATTGTAAATTTTTGATGAAGCACTGGTCGCTTTGGTTAATGTATAAGGCATTGGAGACTTCTTACTTTATGGATGTCAGCCTCTTTTCCATCTCTTTGTTTACTGTGTTAGAACAGCTTGGAATTGGAGGATCCAGTCGAGTTGTAGATGTTATAGGATGATGTAGGTTGGATCACTGTAACAGTTGCATTGTTTCTAATCGGTTCTTGTGATTTTCTTAGCATTGAACAACTCATAATTGGAGGATCCAGTCGAGTCACCCTTCATCTCCTTGAGGCTCTGGACCAAGAGGATCTTGGCTTCTGAGTTTTTCATCTTCAAGTTTCTGAAGGCCTGTCGCCCGAGGCAGTCTCGCTCGCCCTTCTCACAAGTCTTCCCTCTACCACCCTTTAATCATTTACTGACAGAAGTTGGATCAAGAACTCCCTTTCTTTCTACATACCATGCCCAGTTTCCTGAGTTAAAGTTGTATCTTCTTGAGTCTTTATTCATTCGATCACCCATTCAAAACTATCGTGACATAAAACTGATGGGCGTTGGGCTCTGCTCCTGCAAGAAATATAGGGGTGACTTCCAACGCTAACAAGTTCTTTGAATGCATCTATGACTACTCTTGAGAATATTGTTGGTGCATTTTTAGTCCAAAGGGCATGATTGTGTATTGATAGGATCCCCATTCCATAGAAAAGTTAGTCTTATACCTGTCTTTTGGAGCGATTTTTATTTGGTGGTATCCTGTGAATCCATCTATGAATTAATATGCTTCCTGAACTCCCAAATTCTCTAGGACTTCATCAGTAAAAGAGGTAGGAAAAGTGTCATGTAGGAAAGAATCATTCAGCTTCCTCAGATATACACATATCCTTATGCCTCCTTACTTATTCTCCTAAACTACCATAGGGATTATCCATTCTGATTCTTCTACTAGTTCTATGATTCCAGCTTCCAAAATTCTATCAATTTATGCTTCAACTTTCTACTTATATATTAGATTCAGTCTATACGATCGCTTTCTAGTAGATCTAGCCTCAACTTTTAGGGGTATCTTCATTTCTCTTAGTTATCCTGCTATGCCTTTCATCTTTGTAAACGTGGTTGGGAACATGTTGTTATTCTCGCGCAGTAACTCTGTTATCCTCTCCCCTGTTTGTTCATCCCAATAATCTTCAATGTTGGCCATTTTGGGATTATCAACTATCCCAATGTCGACTTTATTCACCTTGATTGGCGCAACAAAATCTTTTGATTCTAGATATGGAACTTACACCTCTCTTTATCCTTCAACTTTTGTAATATGGATGTTGCGTGGGTGATCTTCATCTGGTGCTTCTTCTTCCACATGATAGCATGAAAGTAGTTCCTTAAATGTCTTTTTGTTCTGTTGTTGATACTCTATTATAAGATCAAACTCTGTTTCATAAACAAATATCACTCCTCTTATCCATTTGAGTGCTAAATCCATTTTGTGTTTCTCATTTTCAAATGAGAAAGTGAGTATAAAATTTTGTTGTAATGTTGTCCATTCTGCAGTGCTTTTGCGTAGTTCATGGTCTATGCACCAGTTTGCTGGAATTACTTCTACTATGAGGATGAATTGATGAGGCCATTCCTTTGGTGGTGTCATCCTCCATAGTGTTTTTCATTTCTGCAAGCCTTCTGCTAGTGTCCCCTATCCATCATATCTCTACATCTCATTGCTTGTCATCTCTGTGCCGAATCTAATGCAGAGTAATCACTTACATTGGTACCATTCCTTAACTGTTTCTTTGTGTGTACCCCACCATATTATAGGTGTTTCTTTGAGTGAAATGTATAGGGATAAGAGTCTCTAATTCTATAACACTTCGTCTTAGTATCTTGTTAGGAATTTTTATAAGTCATTCATCCCATGAAAAATGGTAGGTTCTCTTATTTCTGTGCCCACCCATCTTACTACACAGTCTATTATTGTATATACCTCATGTAGGTGTTGTTGCCAATTCTCCAGTCCTATATATGAATTAGAATCAAACAAGGTGATACTTCTCCATATGAGTACCCCATCTGCAGTTGGATTAATGTAATCTTCATAGAACACGGTATTTTTGTACAATTGGTTGATTTCTTCTAAATCCAAATAGGTCGGTTCCACAAATATTTCGGCTTTGGATGGGTCCAAGGGTGCAATGACCTGGTATTCCCTTGAGTCAAATGTCATTTTCCTTGTCTTCAAGTTGATTATGGACTGGTTATCAAATTCCCAATCCAACCCAAGAAATGTTGGATAAGGTTTTGTGCCATCTACTATTTCTGTTAGTTCAAAAACTTCCTTAGTGCGCACTCCATCTAGATCAACTGTCACACCCTTAATCCTTCCAATTAGCATAACTTTGAGTTGGTTTTCTAGATTCAATTGGAAAGGTGAATATCCTAGTGTGGTATCTCCCATACACTACCATGTATTCTTTGGTAACACATTTACTTCAGATCCTAGGTCCAATATGACATCTCCCATGTTGAAATATCTGATATTAGCATTCAATCTAAATTCTTTGCTTGTCCTCTTTATTGTGTGGAGGCGATTGATTGTTCTCTATTCTAATTTCCCCTCAGTGTTTTTGTTACATATATCTAACAGATTATGTAATATTGTAACAAATGATGGATCTTTGAATAACTGAACATAGGTGTTGTAGGAAAATCTCCCTGCGGACAGGTAGATTGCCTCAAAGAGCTAGACCCTACTCTAAGAAAGAAAGTTTTTAACGTGGACACTGACTTCATTTCAAATCCATACAAACCAACACATGAGAAGGAAGGAGAACAATAGTACCTTTTTATCGATGTTTTTCCCTGCACGCTCCGAGTTGAACTCCGAACTGTCGCTCCTCGATGAGTCCTATAGACAAACAAAGTACGACCACTTCCTACTCTATTAATGTTAGCTTGAAAACAAATCTATCTATCAACGATAAGTTCATGTAAAATCAGACACAAACTAGAAAGAAACAGGCCAAGCAAATTATATTAATGAGGACAGAACATTGCTTACAGTCATGGATTGATTGTAGCAGTTTCGTCAAGTCCTCCTTGTCCACCCCTTGCTCAAAAGATCCACGATCTGAATGACAATAGCTTCACCGATTTATCCCTATGAGATCATAGGTCTCTTGCTTCCAAAATATCTTTGTTCCAACACCACTTATGAGATCATAAGTTGGGTGTGATTCTCTCTTTTCCCAGTCCCCTTTCACCATTAGAAAACTTGCTTATATAGCCTTGGAGAGGCTTTAACCACTTGAGATATCCTTGGGGAAGTTGAGGATTTTCCTCCTTAAATTGAGGATCTGCCCTAAGATCATGGCTGGACTAGGGATTCGAGCTCAACTGCCTTCCAAGAATGAAAAGATGCTTCCCCCATTCATCTCAACAACTTAACAACTACCCAGAATAGGTAGCACTCCCTCAAAAGGACCATCAGAGCGTTGTAGCACTCCCTAGTAGGCTTTAGGGGGGCGCCAGAGCTCTCAAAATCCATAGCACTCCCTCAAAAGGGCTAGGGGATCTTTATAATGCTCCCAAACAGTGTAAGGGGGAGCATCGACGCTCCCAGAAGAGGTATAGGGGAGTGCTCTCCTCCAAAACTCAGTTTTTTGATTGTTTTCAGATGGAAAAAGGTTTGCAAGCCTGCTAACTCATTTCTCCTCTCCCAAATCAAATGTTTGAGGTGTTTCAAGTGTCCTCCTCATGTCGTTATAGGCACGACATAGGCATCATGTCAGTATGCTTTTCTTGATACTTGCGACACTAGTGAGCAACATGCGACACTTGTGACCTTGTGAGAAAAATGCGACACTTGTAATGACGACACTTGCGACACTATCGAAGTGAGTAATTTTGACGTGTAATAGATTCCCCCCCAAAGTATGAAGTTAGAAGATAGGAACTGATAATTTAAATGCTTTGTATAATTTCAAGAAAGGGTATAGACGGAGAGAACCTGACAAAAGCTGCACACAAACATCCAACAAATATTATGACATGTTTCAAACCCAAGGCAAGCATACCTATGCTTGGGTGATCAAGACTTGCAAGATATGGCCGCCATTAAATACACTGTGGATCCATAATTGTATTGATAAAAAGGTATAGCCACTGAAAATACACTGTGGATCTATACTCTGATGACTCAGACTAATCGTAGCCATGAAGAATACACAGTGGATCTACGAGATGACAAGACATATCCACGACCAATACAAAGTGGATCTATGTAACAGTGTATGTGTCATTTGTCCAATAGAAACTCCTTCGCAACTTGGGCAAAGCATATATCAAAGTGATCACTCAACCCAGGGTCTTCTCACCAATCCCAATATGGTACAAATCTAACCATGTGAATAGATGTCCTGATTTTGAGCATGGCAGAAACCACTTGATTACCGGTCAATGGTGTGAACCATTAACAAGTGCGAGGGACATCACCATTAATGTCAATGATTCCCAAGGTAACTTAGTACATTCCGGTGAATGTGAATAGATGAGATGAAGTCGAACATCCATGGAATCATTCGATCAGAGGTCAATGATGTAAACCCACTGTCGAATGTGAGGAGGCCTGCCATTGAGGCATGCAGGTCCCAAAGTACTAACTGGTTTCTAATCCTGATTCCTGGATAATGTGTTGAAGTCGACAGGAATGGACTCGTCGAGGGAGGGCCTTGATGTATCCCCCATCAACGACATGAAACAGACATAGAGATGTAATTGGTAGATCAAAAGAACATGGACTGACACAAGTTTTGAGGCAAGATATTTGGGATGGCTGACTCTCAAGGCGGATACTTCCCTTGAACACTGAGGCACAACAACAAAACATGACATGGACCAAAATTATGCAGTGGACACTGTGACTTGTGTCGGGTGACCCAAAGGAGTGAAAGGAACTCAAAGGATTGGCTCAGTGCAGAGGTTCAACGGATTATGATGCGTGCAAACGACAAAGTGTCGTGTTCAAGGGCAACTCTAAGAATTGTTGGATAGTGTTCTCAAGAGACTGCTTGGCTTGCTCCTTTCAATTTTTTCCCCCATCCAGATAGATGAGTACCTATTTTTGATTTAACGAGCTCGAGGAGGATAACACATGCTCGATATAACTCACCTTTGGTAAGTTCCTCTTCCTTTGTTTAATGAACTGGAAGAAGTAAGGGTTCGATCCCGTATGGGCCTGTTGATGTGTGCTTTAATGAGTCCAAAGATAGAAAACTCAAAGGTTTTTCAGGATTATAGAGTTTGGAAAAACACTTAAAAGAGAACTCTCTCAGTTCCTTTTTCGTACAGTAGTCTAACGAGACCGAAAAAGAGATAAACTATTGCTCGAAAGATGCCCTTTCAAACCTTTTAACGAGCGTGAAAGCAAGCAAGATCACTCGACAATATTTTTATATTTAGAGAGTCTGAAAAGGTTTTAAAGATGACTTTAGGGGGGTTCCTTTTTCATGTGTTCGTGTATCTGTACAGGTCCAAAAAACAGATAAAAGTTTACCCGGTTGCATTCTCATATTTTCGAGCACGAGAAAGAACAAAGACTAAGATCGATATGCCCCCAGCTTGAAAGTTGGTGGCTTAGCTCCAGAATGATCATTAGAGGCTGGAGACATGCCCCCCAAGCTTCAATTCATTCACCAACTTTGAGGTTGTCACCAATTTTTGTGCTAGATGGAGAAAAAGGATACATGTGGATGAAATGAAGGTTAAAAAATGAGACCTAACGAAAGACTTGACTCGACATCTACGAGATCTTGCAAAAGACTCAACTTGAAGGGAGAGGTGATTGTTTCATTTTTTAACGAGCTTGACACAAGAAAAGAACTATGCTCAAGGTTCCAAGTTCGATCCCCAGATTGTTGTTTCATTTTTTAATGAGCTTGCTACAGAGAAGAAAACTATTCTCAATGCCTCTGTTTCATTGTTTAATGAGCTTACCACAAAAAAGAGAAACTATGCTCGTAGCCTTTGTTTCATTTTTTAACGAGCTTGCCACAGAGAAGAGAAACTATGATCGTAGCCTTTGTTTCATTTTTTAACGAGCTTGCCACGGAGAAGAGAAACTATGCTCGTGGTTTCGTCTGGATCATGGCTTCCAAGAGGATAATGCTCTGGAAGGATACCATTTCAATGGATAAAACGTGGTCATGGCCTCCAAGAGATCTTCGCTGGATGGAAGATGATCACTCGAGAGGGAACACATGTTGAGGGCTGCGATAGAAGGAAAGATATCAGGCTCCAATAATCCTACCGAAGAAATCACCATGTCCACTACCGGATCCAAATTGTCGAAAGTTGAGGTCATCGGAGACAACGCCACATAATTGACATGTGGTGGGGGCGATACTGTCTGCATATAAGAACCACTTAGGGAGATAACCCAGTCAGGGCCGATGAATGAAAGTTGATCAATAGTCACAATTCTTCCATCGTGAGGGAAATATATCACACAGAAAAGGGTGGATACAAGAGCTTTCATAGCATAGACATAATCCCACCCAAGGAGTAAAGTGAAATCCAAGGGGTCTCGGACTACCATGACATCGATAAAGATAGTTTTCCCTCCCAAAGTGACAGGAAACTGAGGAAGGATCCCTAAAGGTTGACTAGTTCTTCTATTAAAAGCTAACAGATTCTGTGTAACCGATGCAAGCCGCGAACAACCCAAAGCATACCAAGCAACAGAAGAAAAAATACTAACGGACGCACCTTCATCTATCAGTTTTTGAGGAACGTCCCGACCATGAACCTGTACTGTAATCTAGAAAGGAATGTGAGAAGGAAGACGAGGCCCAGTTAGCACACCCCAATCAAAAAGGATGGCCTCATTACTTGGAGGGGGTTTCACAGGAGAGGGAGGAATGCCCCCTGGCACGATAGAGTCTGTATCAATGAGAAAAACATGGGAAGTATCAGGTTTACTCTCTATAAAGGGAGTAGGATTAACCGATGATTGGATCGGATCAACCAATGGTGGACTTGGATAGACCACTTTAGCACTCTTCAGAGGAAGAGTAGGATTGACCGAGGAAGGGACTGGATCAATCACTTTGACATTCCTCAATGGGGGAATGGGATCGACCGATGGAGAAATTGGATCGACCACTTTGGCACCCCTCAGAGGAAGAGTGGGACTAACTAAGGAAGGGACTAGATCAGTCACTTGGACATTCCTCAATGGAGGAATGGGATCGATCGATGGAAAAACTGGATCGACCCCTTTAGCTTCATTCTCCAAGGGAAGGATGGGGTCAACGGGTGGAAACAGATCAATTGCTTTGGTGTCACTCTCTAACGGAAGAGTGAGATTGACTGAGGATGAAAACAGATCGACCACTTTTGTGTCACTCTTTTGATGAAGAGCAGTGTTGATCGATGACAGAATTGGATCAACTACTTGGGTTTGTGGTTCAATCGAGGAGGAAACTAGATTGACCACCTTATCAACCGGATTGACCGGAGATGGAACCGGATTGACCAGTCCATCAACCAACGATGGGTCGGAGGAAAGCTTACGATAACCTTTTGGAAGTTGAAGTTTTTCCAAAAGAGAAGAAGCCTCGTTCATGCGAGGACAAAGGTGAGAGTAATGATCACCTTTACATAACATGCAAGGGAACTTGACAATTTTCTTCTTCTTACCAACCTGAACATCACTAGTTGACGGGGTATCATCGACATGACCGACAGAGGCCGATGATGTGGAGGACCACATTTATAAGACCTGTGTAAGACCGGGGCAATCCCTCAGAAAGTGGTCACCCTTACAAAGGATGCAAGGGAATTTGGGTTTTGGATTCTTCATTTTAATCTTGTTGACCTCATCAACACTCCCAGGACTATTAACAGTAACTAGTTTCTTAGAGACAACATCTAATGTTGTTGGGGTCTTGGTCCTTTTCAGGCTCTTCTTCTTCTTCTCTTTCTATTTCTTCTTCTTCTGATCAACCTGGCTACTTGCTTTAGAGCTTTCACTAGGCGAAGAAGGAGAAATGGAAGGATACTTAATGGGCGAAGAAGGTGAAAAGTCGATGTGAGGTTGATGTGTGGGTGGTGTATTGACATCCAAAGTATTAGGTGCAAATGAAATATTGGGAGGATTTGGGATCACCGGAGTGGGGAACAACCAAACTGGAAATACAATGGTGAGTCCTGGAAGAGTCAGTGTGGCAACATATGGAGGAACAAAGTTTCCAAACGAAGGAAAGGTATAAGGTTCCTCAGAAGAAGGGGTTCCTCCATTGGTACTCCCAGGATTCGACGCCATTAACACTGACTCGACCTAAGGTCCACTAAGTAAAACAAACAACACACGCTAAGAATCTAAGAAGCAAACAATCAAACAAACCTTCCTATGATGAAACCACTAGTTGGTGATGAAATCCAATGTCGTGAGATCAAAATAGGAAGGGGCGGGGATAGAGCGGGTGGATCAGTTACATTGGTGACCTGCTTAATGGACTTACACCTTGGTGCAAGCTTCCACATAGTAATTGTGGATTTACCCTCCAAGGAGCCCGAGTGAGTTTGACCAACGTCTGTTCCAGGTACAGTGAGACTTCCCTTCACTGTAACCTTGTGTAAGACCCTAAAGATTGTGGCTACTAAGGTCACCGACTTGTAGTTAGCCCCTGGGCGAGTACAGTCGACAGTCCAATCAGAATGTATGGGAAGGATAACAAGTCCGAAATCAACTTGAAAGGCTTCCACTCAACATTGTGGGTATACCTTCCAGTGATCCCCAATATACGATTCAACCACTACAAACAGTTGGGCCACGGAGGGATAATCTCTGTAACTCACTCGAATGCAACCTCGTGCATAACCCTTGTGTGAGAGGGGGATCCCAGGCAAACTAATACGACAATTGGATTTAACTCTTCCTACCATAAGATACTAAGTTTGTTTGATAGCTTTGGAAATTTATCCTTTCAACCTATTCCAAAGCCCCACACCTTAAACTAATGTAGGTTTGCTAACAAAGATGTAAAAAGTCTGATAAATTTTAGTTAAGCATTGATTTTAATGGCTGTTGTTTACTCTGAGGGTGTACGAAAGTGAAACCGATGGAATGATGAATCAATTCCCAAAAATATGCATGAAATATGATAATCAATCGTTTCTTTTCAATGAATACCTATTTAAGGGAAAGAGGAAGAGTCGTTTTCACTATCAAACACTTGATAAAGAATTCCCTCAATCAATTTTGTTCTCAATCAAATCCAATATGATGCTACAACATTTTAGAAATGCAAACTAATATGCAAACTAATCATTAAGATGTAATTTTGTCATTTTCATGCGAATGATAATCAATTCAATGCAAAATTTCTCTTGCCAACTACTCTTTTAGATCAAGGAGATTCAGACAAGAACATGCAGATTCCGCACAAACAACACACCCTTTTGCAATCAAACAAGAGAAAGAAAATAAAAAACGTAAAAGGAAGGAGAAAGAGATTGGATTAGATTACCTCAAAGAACCAAATGAGAAGAGTTACAGACTTCAAGTGTCCTTCACTAGATTTCCTGCTCAGTCGGATAGGAGAGAAGAAAGTAGGGGATCGATTTCAAGCTTTCAACATCAAAAACTCAAAAAGAATGAAGAAGGGCATAAAATATGAACAATGAGGTGTTTTCTTCTCAGGAGGAAGCATGTCAAAGGTCAAAAGAAGAATGATTGAATCACAAAACAGCTCAGCAAATCAAAAAACAGGGTTTGGACCTCCAAAAATTGCAATTTTGAAGAGATTTTGGGGGAAAAGGGCTGGTGCTCTGGTATAAGGGCCACCAGAGTGTTATAAAGCTCTGTCCAGTAGCTTAAGGGAGAAATTCCACTCTGCTAACAAGGTAGGGGAGCGTTTCATTCCTAAAGCTCACAAAAAGTCCAAAAAACCCAAAAAATTCAATGGAATTTTGACAATCAGGCTGAGTTTGATGGGGTAAAGAGTCAATCAACAAGTGCAATCAAATAAATGGGGTGAAAAAGGTTTTAAAACAATCAGGTAAGATAAGGTCTTATGAGGAAAAATCAAAACTAAAATTTTGGGTTCGATTATCCCCAATGGAGTCGTCAGTTTCTGTTGTAGGAAAATCTCCCTGCGGACAGGTAGATTGCCTCAAAGAGCTAGACCCTACTTTAAGATAGAAAGTTCTTAACGTGGACACCGACTTCCTTTCAAATCCATACAAACCAACACATGAGAAGGAAGGAGAACAATATTACCTTTTTATTGATGTTTCTCCCTGTATGCTCTGAGTTGAACTCCAAACTCTCGCTCCTCGATGAGTCCTATAGAAAAACAAAGTACGACCACTTCCTACACTATTGATGTTAGCTTGAAAACAAATCTATCTATCAACAATAAGTTCATGTAAAATCAGACACAAACTAGAAAGAAACAGGCCAAGAAAATTATATTAATGAGGACAAAACATTGCTTACAGCCATGGATTGATTGCAACAATTTTGTCAAGTCCTCCTTGTCTGCCCCTTTCTCAAAAGATCCATGATCTGAATGATGATAGCTTGACTGATTTCTCCCTATGATATCATAGGTCTCTTGCTTCCAAAATATCTTTGTTCCAACACCACTTATGAGATCATAAGTTGGGTGTGATTCTCTCTTTTCCCAGTCCCCTTTCACCATTAGAAAGCTTGTTTATATAGCCTTGGAGAGGCTTTAACCACTTGAGATATCCTTGGGGAAGTTGAAGATTTGCCTCCTTCAATTGAGGATCTGCCCTAAGATCATGGATGGAATAGGGATTCGAGCTCAACTGCCTTCCAAGAATGAAAATATGTTTCCCCCATTCATCTCAACAACTTAAAAACTACCCAGAATAGGTAACGCTCCCTCAAAAGGACCATCAGAGCATTGTAGCACTCCCTAGTAGGCTTTAGGGGGGCGCCAATGCTCTCAAAATCCATAGCACTCCCTCAAAAGGGCCAGGGGAGATTTATAACACTCCCAAACAGTGTAAGGGGGAGCGTCGGTGCTCCCAGAAGAGGTATAGGGGAGTGCTCTCCTCCAAAACTCAGTTTTTTTAGTGTTTTTAGATGGCAAAAGGTTTGCAAGCCTGCTGACTCATTTCTCCTCTCCCAAATCAAATGTTTGAGGTGTTTCAAGTGTCCTCCTCATGTCGTTATAGGCACGACATAGGCATCATGGAAGTATGCTTTTCCTGACACTTGCGACACTTGTGAGCAACATGCGACACTTGCGACCTTGTGAGAAAAATGCGACACTTGTAATGACGACACTTGTGACATTATCGAAGTGATTAATTTTGACGTGTAACAATAGGATTGCAAAAAAGTTCATATATTACTTACTTGGTCTCCAGGGTGTACTTCACTGGTGTGGTCCATTGTTGATGGCATTTCATATGCGAGGATGTCTTGAGTATGTTTCATGGTAGATGTAGATGCAACATTATTCTTGATAAACTCTTGTCCTTCCTCCGTGAAGTTTTCCTTCTCCTTTCTTGCATCAAACCTCTTTGGTGGATCAATATTCTTCTTCACCCACTTGTGTTGTACTGGCTCTTGTTTGACTATGCCATCTCATGTTTTATTGCCTCCACGTGTACCTATGTTGACATTTATTCCATTATCCCTAGCTTTTAAATATAGCCACTGGACATTCTGATTGTTCTAATTATGTTTTTCTTGAATCTTCCCCAAAATGTTTGGGCATTCCTCTATATCATGATCTGTTGCGCAACAATACATGCATGTCGCAGGTGGAAGTAAACATTCCCTTGCATAATTCCCTTTATGTTGGAAATTATGGCACACTACTGGACCTATTCCTTATCCAAATCCCCCTCGACCTCATCCTCCACCTCTGTAGCCAGTACGATATCCACGCGGTGTATTATATTGGGATACCTAATTGTATTACGCAGGGTTATATTGTGGTTGTGCAGTGTTGTAATGCGACTGTACATTGTTATAATTTTGTGAAATAGTGTTCTACTGAGGTGGTACTTGATTAAACTGAGGTGCATGGTGCCCTGTCATCATTTCTTCCTCCACCCTATAAGTATATGAAGTCCGTTCCCTCATTGGATCCATTGTTATGCAATCTTTATCATCGTTCCCTATTGACTTGCAAAAAGTACAATATGCATTCTTTGGTACTAGATGGTACTTCTGCATCATTGGACAATGATATGGATCATTTCCATGTGGTTTACAAATCTCACACCATGGTCCTCTTGGTGGAAAAGGATTTGGTAGCCCTATTTCCATGTACTACACAAATGTTGGGCACTCGTTTTTCTGGTGTCCTTTCGTATGACATGTTGTACATAAAACAACTTCTCTTTTGTCCTTGCCCTGATTATGATTTAGTTAAAAGGTTAGATTCTTCACATCCTCCTTCAATTCCTCTATGGATAGATTTATCTTATGATACTGGCTTTCTCCCAGTTGTAAGGCTTTCTGCAGATCCTCTGCTTGAGTCTGGAATTTATGTTGTCTGAGTGGGTATTTCAGATGTTGTAACAGAAAATTCAAAAAAAAATGCCTATGTTGCATGTTAGTCATGGCATATCTCAATTTCCCTTTTAAAAATTTGAACTATGGTCAATTTCCCAGAAAGATTCTCATGGTTTCTGTCTGATCTTTATCATCTCATTCATGTATTGATCCTTTGATATGGGCTTCTGGAAATCATTTATCAGTAGTCTTCTTACCTCTTCCAATGTCCTTATTGTCTAGTTCATATATACTCATGTATACTCATGTACTAGTCTAGTTCATGTACATGTATACTCATGTACATATATACTCATGTACTAGTCTAGTTCACAGTCTCTTAGTGTGATGGCTTACTTCGCCAACTTTGTTTCCTCTGCTGTGATTTTTTTTTTCTTCCCATATATTTTCACAAATAAACATGTGATTTTCAGGGTGTTCTATTGCCTCACCCATAAATTCTAGTAACCTAATGGTAGGATCATGTCCTTCCATTGCAAATTGAATTGGAATACTACTTCCACGCGGTGTAGATCCTTGACTAATGCTTCCTGAACTAGCTCCCCTAGTTGATGCGTTGTGACTGGATCCTTTTACTATCATTCTTCTCCCACTAAAATTAGGTTGTCTAAGTGGTGGTGTTCTTTCTAGTGTATTAGTCGCATATGGGTTTATGGGTTCCACACTAACACTCGCATGGATAGGATTTCTGCCTTTTGTTCCTACCCTTGGGCCTCTTTTCTTCCTCTCAAATGTTGCGTGCATGATTTCCTCAATTTTCTCCACAACTCATAGATCCTCTACCTCTTATTCATCACTTTCCAAGACCTCTCTTTCTGCTATGACCCTCTTCTTATTGTTCATCTTATATTGGTAGAGAACTCCACTATGATTTTTTCCAACTATTACCATGATCTTCTTGATATGATATTACTCCATCATGATTAGGGCCATGGCCTCCTCCTTCTTTCCTTTATCCATTTCTTCCTCCATTTCTTCATTCCTTGTCAGTGCTTCCCCCCTTACCCCATGCACGCAGGGAATTTTAGCTGTCTGACTCCAAAGTCATTACACCTTTGTTATACAGTAATATATTTATGGAAGTATACAATGATCGAATATACCTTCATCATGGTCCTCTTAGAAACTCTTTCTCTACTCTGTTGTAAGACTTCGTAGTGTTTATTGCAATTTCTCTGATAAATCCTTCAACAATATTGTCTAACCAGAAATCTACTACGTGCATGAATTTGTTATCAACTTGTTGTAACTATGTGATGTCCACAAGACTCCACTCTAACTGTTTGATCTGATTTGTCACGTGGTTGTATTTCAACCTCAATATCCACTCTTGCAACACATGTGGGAAATCACAGAAAAATAATTCATGCAAGTCGCCAAATATGTACTTGTCCAGATATTTGCATGGTGTTATTTTAGTGTTTTTTTTGTCTTTCTGTGCAAACACTATCTCCTTTGTCTTCAACTAGATTTCAATCTCCGCCTTCATTGGATTCCATGGTCTAAACATCCCCTTCTATACCTCCATTTTCTGTGTGATTCTTTCGCAGATCCCACTCACTCAATCCCATGTAGTTTCAACCACCAACATAACCATTTGTTGGATGGATTTGATCCCCTTTCTACTATAAGGCTGACCCAGTTTTAGATATAAACAAGCTTGTAGAAAATCCCTCTAAAAATATCGGCCCTCCTGGTAAACCAGAAGGCAACACAATACACAGAGTGTACTGCGTAGTCTCACCCGAGATAGTTATATGGGTGATTGTAATGCTCAAGTGATTGGAGTCTGGGAATGAGTGGGGATCTGGGATTTTACTTTGTGATCTTCATTTATTTATTATCTCATTCATCTAGATTTAATATACTTTCGTTCTTTATCATTTCATGCAAATCAACCGATCTAACTACTTCATCAATACCTTTACCTAAGAGTTTATCATTAACAAAAAAGACATAACAATAAACAAGTCACATAACACATGATCTACTATGGTTCATCCCCTCCTGGGATACGTCCACAAATATTTGGTTTCTTTTCTCTTTTATTATAGTTTATCCAAAATCATGGTACTGTACACATTACATTCTCTGATCTTACAATCTTAATAGGCCCCACGATCCCTATGAGGATGACTAGATCGCACCAGGCTCCACATCCTGCGATCTAACCCTCATGATCAAGTTTCTTAGCTCTCTTACATCTCAACATCTTACAAAAGATGACAGATCTTACAATCTTTCTCCTTGCTACACAAAAACAATCCTCTCTTACAAGTTAGAGCCTCCAAAAACACATTCCCCAAAATCCTCTCTCGACCTAGACCTCCTAGGTACTTATTTATACTTATTATTGGTTGATCAACCATTAAAATATCTTACCAAAAACCTAAGCCTAATGTAGTTAGGTTTCCTTTCATGCATTCCTTGCATGATTTCCTCGCATGTGCTACTTTTCCTTCCAACTGTCTTTCTCCCATTTCGTGCTTTTCTTTCCAAAAATATCCTTTTCCCCAAAATGGTCCTGCACCCAACAATGCATGAGGGTGCGCAGTGGATGTTGGTGTGACACAAAGACAAGATGTAATTTTTGTGGAATATTGGTGCATGACTCAAACGTTGTGTGCACCAGATAAAGATGCACAAAACCCAAAGGTTGAGCATGCTAAATATTAGTGCATGATATAAAAGTTGTGCATAACGAATACCGATGCATTGTAGGTGCACTTGGTATTGTGTGTGTAGAACATGAATGTGTGATAAATATGGGTATATAACATAGAATTGGTATACATGCAATCTTTGAAATAAAGAAAATGAGAAAAAAGGGAGGAAAATTCTTGGTCAAAGGAGTCCAAATATTCACCCAGAAGTTTGAATTGGGCTGTTAAATTCACCAAGAATCAGAAGAAAGGATTCAGATACACTTATGGAATAAAATGTGCACAGTATTTATGGTTTTCATAAATCAATTAGTCTAACGAATCTTGTTTCCTGCACATTTTATAGATTTAACAACAATTTGATTAGTACAAGATCAACACATAGATCATAAGCATGGAATATGCACAAAGAACTTACAATTATGAATATGAGGTCAGAAGGATGTATTACAATATAGGTGATGAGGGTACATATTCAAATGTACTAGGAGAAGGCAAGGAAGAAAGCATGAATTTGGTGAAGACCATAAATTTTTTACAAAAGGACATCCAAAGTTATAAAGTTGATAATGATAGGCTTATGAAAGCCAAGGAGGAAGAAGATGGCTTCAACATCAATTTGCTACAGATCTTGGATGGAATTGATAAAAGTATGGATAAGGAGACCGAGTTAATTAAATCAATGAGACAAAGGTCTCATGATGAGAGAAGAAAAATGATAAGTGTTGACATGCATCACCATCACTCTCCAAGACATTCAGCCGAGAGAGTGTGCAGTAGTTCAATCCCATCTCATGTAAGGAAGAATAAGAGAAGGTATGGGGTAGATGAGCTACAAGGAGAAATGAATAATATTAAGCCTCCTACTTTTGATGGTGAGCACAAGAAGGATGAGGATGTAGAGACCTGGATATTAGGCATGAGGAAGTACTTTCAGTTACATAATTACTTTTCACAGATAGAAGGGATAATTTCCATCTACCAACTTAGAGAAAAATCATCAATGTGGTGGGACCAGTTTGTGCAAGTACAACACATTGATGAGAGAAAGGTTACTTGGAGGGAGTTCAAGAGGTACTTTCAAAAGAAATACTTAACCAAACGTTAGTATGATAGGAAAATGAAGGATTTCTTTGAACTCATGCTTGGAAGTATGACCATAGATGAGTATGAGAGGATATTTTTAAAGCTACTGAAGCATGTTGTTTTCATCAAGGATGAATAGGTTAATATTCAACGGTACTTGAGTGGGATGACATCATTTATCAGTGATAAGATACAATATGATGATCCCAATACATTGGAGGAAACTATAAGGAGAGTCAAGTATCTCTATGTTCAACATAGGGGAAGAACCACTTACCAAAAGTATTGGGAAGACAAGAAGAAAGGAAAGATGGATCAGAGGAAGAAGGGGACCAAGCCACCATTCTTTATAAATAATTATCAGGGACAACCAACTCCCAAGGAGTCCAGAATGACAGAGCCAATGGGGAAAATACCAAGGCAACAACCAATGAAGTGTTGGGGTTGTGAGGGAGATCATATGTACAAATATTGTCCTCATAGAGGTGAAAAAGTTATCACTGTTCATAATGTGCAACAAACTGATACAGTGGAGGACATGGGTAGAAATGTACCTAGGATCTATGCAACCCTGGATAACAAGCAAGTTGAATTTCAATCACATATGATTGAAGTGTAAGTTAATATAAACAACCAACCCATTGTTATTTTAATTTATTCTGGAGCTATTCATAGTTATCTAGATCCTAAGATGGTGGAATATTCTAATTTACAAGAAACAAGCTTGGAAAAACTTGGTTGGTGCAACTAGCTATAGGAGCTAAAAGAAAAATTAATGAGATGGTTAGGACATGTCCAATGATCATGAATGGAATGAGTACCAAAGTAGATTTGAACATAATAAATTTCGACTCATATGATTTCCTAATTGGTATGGATTGGTTGGACATGCATCATGCTGTCCTACACTGTTATAATAAGGATTTTACCTTCTTGGATGAAGAAGGGAGCTTGAAAATAATATAGGGTATTCCAAGGGTTGTAACTATTAAAGAAGTTTCAACCTTGCAGCAGAAGAAAATCTTAAGGAAAGGATGTCAAGTATTTGCGACACATATGGAGGAGGAACCTAAGGATAAAGTGCCAAATAATGAAGAATATGTAGTTCTACGGGAGTTTAAAGATGTATTTAAATATCGGGGTTTCCACCTAAAAGAGATATTGATTTCTCTATAAATCTAATTCCTAGAGCAGGCTTGGTATCTAAGACTCCTTATATTAGGATGAGTACACCAGAATTGAAAGAATTGCAAATGCAACTTAAAGAGGTTTTGAAGAAGGGGTATATACCGCCAAGTGTGTCACCTTGGGGTGCCCCAGTATTATTTGTGAAAAAAAAAGGATGGAACGTTGATACTTTTCATTGAATTCAGGAAGATGAATAAGGTAACAATGAATAACAAGTATACTTTTCCAAGGATAGATGATCTCTTTGACCAAATGAAAGATGAAAAAATATTCTCTAAGATTGACCTTAGATTAGGCTATAATTAGGTAATAATTAAAGAGGAAGACATCAAAAAGACAACCATCAAGATGAGGTATGTCCATTATGATTTTACAATAGTTCCATTTGGGTTGTCAAGTGCACCACCTCTCTTCATGTGTTTAATGAATGGTATTTTCAGAGAATACTTTGATAAGTTTTTCATTGTATTTTTGGCATAACATACTTATTTACTCAAAGTCTAAAGAATAACATGAGAAACAATTGAGGATGGTGTTGCAAGTATTTAGAGAACATCATTTGTATGCAAAGTTGAGAAAGTTCTCATTCTAACAGAGGAAGATTCATTACTTGGGTCATATCATTTCATAGGAAGGGATAGTAGTGGACCTGGAGAATATAAAATCCATTGAAATATGGCCAACACCAATGAATGTCATAGAGGTGATATCTTTCATGGGACTTGTAGGGTACTACAGAAGGTTTATTGAAGGCTTCTCAAAGATTTCACACCCAATCACATCCTTGCAAAATAAACGTGTGAGAATTGAGTGGAATTCTGATTATAAATGGAGTTTCCAACACTTGAAGAGTTTGTTGACAAGTGCACCAATTTTGAGAATTGTTAATCCTAATGAGGAATTTGTTGTGTGCACTAATGCATGCAAGGAAGGGATCGATAGATTCCTTAGTCAGAATGGGCATGTGGTGTGCTACAAATCATGGAAATTAAAATAGAATGAAAGGCACTATTCTACTCATGATTTGGAATTGGCATCCATAGTGCATGCCTTGAATATGTGGAGGAACTACCTCATGGGAAGAAGATTTGAGTTGAGGACAGACCACATTGGTCTGAAATATTTCTTTGGATAGCTAAATCTAAATGCCAGGAAAAGCATATGGTTAGAATTCCTTAGTGAGTATGACTTTGACACAAAGCATATCAAGGGTAAAGAGAACAAGGTGGCCGATGCACTCAGAAGGAGAGTGGATGAGATGCATGCTACATCCATTAACATGTACAAATTAGATTTGAAATACATAATGTTAGAGGTTAAAAAATTAGATCATCACTTTGTGGAAATAAAGAAAACGCTACAACAAGGTATTTTGCAGCAAAAAAAGAATATTTTGAGTTAAAAGAGGACGAAATCCTCATTTACAGGGGAAGAGTTTAGGTACTAGATTTTCAGAAGTTGAAAAATATGTTATTAAAAGAAATGCATAGTGTGCCTTATGATGGGCACCCAGGCTACCAAAAGACCATTAAAACTGTCAAGAAACAATAATATTGGCGAGATATCAAGAAATAAGTGGTTGATTTTATTGCCAAGCTTTTGAAATGTCAGAAAGTAAAGGCTGATCACAAACACCCATCTAGTTTTCTACATCCATTTCCCATCCCTGAGTGGAAATGTGAAGTTGTAACTATGGATTTTATCACTAGGCTTCCTAGAAAAACCAAGCATCATGATTCCATCATAGTAGTGGTGGATAAGCTTAATAAAGTTGCCTATTTTATTTCAGTAAGGATCACTCAAAAAGAAGAAAACATTGTTGATATTTATATGAAAGAAATTGTCAGGCTTCATGGTAACCCAAGACAATTGTATCTGACAAGGATCCCAATTTTACATGAAAGTTTTGGAAGGGATTATTTAAAAGATTTGGGACAAATATGAACTTTAGAACAACATATCATCCATAGTTAGATGGAAAAATACAGAGAGCCATCCAAGTGATCAATGATATGCTAAGGATGTATGCAATGGATAAACCATCAAAATGAGAAGATTATTTGAATTTGGTTGAGTTTGTGTATAACAATGGGTATCACGAATCTCTAGAGATGATCCCATTTGAGGAAATTTATGGAAGAAAGTGAAACACACTAGTGAGTTGGGACAACCCTACAGACATACCAATGTTTGGGCCAGATTTGCTAAGGGAAATGGAAGAGAAAATGGTGAAAATAAAATAGAACTTAAAGGTTTCCTAAGATAGGAAGAAAATTTATGCAGATAAATGTAGAAATCACAAAAAATTTAAAGTGGGCTACCACATGTTTTTGAAAGTGAAATCTAGGAATATTTCACTTAAGTTAGGAAATTGTTCAAAGATGACAACATGTTATTATGGGCCATTTGAAATCCTAGAGAGGATTGGTCCTATTGCATACATGCTTTCACTGTCAACATCCATATGCATTCATAATGTGTTTCATGTATATTTTCTTAAAAAGTATGTTGTTGATGCTAATCATGTAATTGATTGGAATTTTATTCAGGCGGAGAGAGAAGGTGACTTCCGAGTTCAATCGATATGTGTTGGATAAATTTATATTTTCGGCACACTAGTTCAGTGGGAGTTAACTGACGAGTTCTATTTTAGACTTTCTAATTTTATACCATCACTATTATGCATGCATTCCTAATTATAGGATTTCATTGCCTATATGAGTGAATATCACTAACTCATTGATAATATCATAATAGACATTGATTCTCATTCTTGATATTGTATCTCTCTTCCTTTTCTTGATAAGCTTTGTTTGTGTATTCTTTAGCTAGGTCTCTTGTGCAGGTTTCCATGAAACACTAACATGGTATCAGAGCCGATCTGATTGAAGCAATCTAGACAAGATAAAGAAGAGAGAAAGAGGATTTGATTAAACCTAGTTTCCTCCATTGTTGCGGCCTATCCCTATCGAAAGGTGTGACGATTGGAATTGTTGTAACCTATCCCTATCGAAAGGTGTGACAGTCGCACTGTGTTCTTCAGCCAGCGTGCGACAATTCAATTTTTCACAATCGTTGCACTGTGTCCTTCACTAGGGTGTGATGATTCATCATATTTTCACTTTATCCTTCTCTAGGGTGTGACGATTCAACAACCCTCTAGAAATTGGTTTTCTACAGTAAAATAGCCATATCTCAAAATCCGTTATCTGGGTCGGGCTGAAATTTGGACCAGAGACGTATAACATATGTATACGCATGCTCACCAAAAATATCCAAAACCCACATCATATTTTAGGAGATATATTTGTTATCATATTTGTATTTTCCATAGCACCGACAATCATATCTCGGAATCAACGAATTGGGTTTTCAAGATCTTTTCAGAATCAATAGGAGGGATGGAGGCAATGCAACTTCTTCAATCATGTCTAGTGATAATACTCACACTATAAAACTATTTTGAATGGAATCCAAAGGCCGCATTCCAACTCAAAAGAAAAGGATTGTATAATTTGACAATGGTGACAAAAACATAACCTACATCAGTGCTTAAGAAGACTAGATGGGAGAACCGTAAGGATGAGGCCACAAGACTAACTATTGATTTAATATCCACTGATATATGGTTTCATTTTTCCACATGCAAGAATCCAAACGATATTTGTACCACCTTGGAAGGACTCTTTGGAAAGAAGGATGAGATGCGAGGTCATATCCTTGAGGTAGAGTTCAATACCTTAGACCCTAAAAGTTTTGATAATATACAAGATTTATTTACTAAATTTTAGTCTTTGCTATTGAGCTTCAGTGAATGTGGTATTGACAAGTCTACACAAGAGAAACAACTTATTCTAACAATATTTTCCAATCTAGGACCAAAATACATTGTATATGTCTCCAATTTCCATTCTGGCAGATGTCTTTTTGGAACAAATTGGAAAATTCCTACATTGGCTCAGTTCATTGAGTCTCTCACACAAGGGCATAAAAAATCATACAGATGAGCCTCATCAAGGATCCCAAAGAACATGAAATCACTATGCATGATGGAAAAGGATCATCCAAATAGAATGGGAAGGAGAAACAAAATGAGAAGGAGGGATATTCCAAACCCTTTAACGATTCTTCAGGTTCAAAGAAGAGGAAGAAGGGAAATAAGTGCACTTACTGCAATAAACTGAATCATGAAGAATCCAAATGCATGAAGAAACAGATCGATCTTATGGAACAATCACTTCAGCAGAACAACCTTGGAAACTTCATTCCAGAGGGAGTCAAGAAGCAGAAGGAAGAAGATCATGCTCCTACGAAAGGTAATCATCATGCTTTGGTTGAAATTAATTCCTCATCTGATTCATGGATTATAGATTCTGGTGTGTCCCATCATATGGAAGAGAAAGAGGAAATTTTCTCTACCTTGAGTTCATGCTCAAGACCCCCTATTCTCATGCGGGATGATACTCCAATAGCAGTAGTAGGAGAAGCGAGAGTGGAACTCCACAATGGTAGTTTTACGAATGTTTTACATGTTCCAAATATTTCCATGAATACTCTCTCAGTTTATCAGATCACTCAGAAAGGTAAAAAGGTTGAATTTACATCAGTTTCAATTTCAGTAATTGACATGCATGGAAATTCCATCATTGTTATTGGTGAGGTGGATCACAATTCAAGGTTGTATAAATTCACTAATTTTTCTGATGATGACTCCTCTTTTCTACTTACACGTAAGGAGAGTACTTTGCATGCACCTCTAGTGCAACATGCATATAATCTTGTGCTTCCATCATTTTCATTCATTAGAGATGATTCCATACACTCAGATTCTGTACATGGAAATAAGCAGGTAGTACATCTAGATAAGAAGCCATCGTTGAATCTTCAACAGATGCCCAAGAAAGAACATACCACACTTTATGCAACAAGAAAACTTGCAGGGAATCTGTTGGATTCAAGGAGGACTCGTTCTCAACATGAGGATCCTTCCCAAGTACTTTCATCTTCAGAACCTGTGATACCCATGCATTGTTATATGGTTCAATATAATGATCTGTAGACCTATAATAAGGTTGTGGGAAATATATTATGGAAAGAAGCCATGCAAGAGGAGCATGACTCTCTCTTAGATAATCATACTTGGAATCTGGTTCCACTTCCACCAGAAAGGAATATTTTCAGGTGCAGATGGGTCCACGTGATCAAGAGGTAGAAGGCTAGACATGTTGCCAAAGGAATTCATCAGATCCATAAATATTTCTACATCTTCACGAAGACTTTTAGTGAGCAGAAGTTTTAGACTTTACAAGATCATCTTGCAGTGAAGAACACAATTGCGTAGCAGCTTCCATTTTTGTATTTTGATGCATTGTCTTTTAAAGGGGGGTTTTGTGCCCACGTGTTTTTCCCTCTTTCCTCACTTTTATTCAATGTTCATTAGTTGCATTGTACATGAGTACCTAATATTTCCTAGTAGGCGAGACTCATTTTTTACTCCATTGTGATGTTTAGGGGGGGTGTTGGAGAAATTTCTATTTTCGGCACACTAGTTCAGTGGGAGTTAACTGACTAGTTCTATTTTATGCTTTCTAATTTTATACCATCACTATTATGCATGCATTCCTAATTATAGGATTTCATTGCCTATATGAGTGAAGATCACCCACTCATTGGTAAGATCATAATAGACATTGATTCTCATTCTTGATATTGTATCTCTCTTCCTTTTCTTGATAAGATTTATTTGAGCATGCTTTAGCTAGGTCTCCTGTGTAGGTTTCCATGAAACACAGACACTATGCATATTGGATCATAAATTCAAGCTACTCATTAATCAAGAAATAGGAGTAGTAAAGGTCTAATGGACCTTTTACAGTCGTGAGGATGGAACTTGGGAGCACGAGGATGCTATGCACAAAGACTACCCATATCTTTTTGAAGACTTTTGAAGTATTGATTGTATATAATGCACTAAGGACAATGCATAAATAAGGGGGAGGGGAATGTAATACCCTAGCCCAAACCCCAAATGTAAATGTAAATGTAAATGTACATATAGGTTGGTGATATGTTAGCACTAAGTTTTGGGTTTTGTTTTTGTGCACGGGAACGAAAGGTGGAGTGTGCACTCATTTCATAGTTTGCATGTACCTGAGGAAGTGCACGAGGATTTTCTTGAAGTGCGCATCAGAATAGAATTCATAGCTAGGATATTATGGGTCTAGAAAACCTTTGTATATAAATATTTTGAGGCCAAAGTGCCTACGTTGTTTAGTGTGACAATGTGTTGGACGATTGGTTGTTGTCATTGATGTCAACCCTAGTCATGGGTTTTGGACCGCAAGATTGATGAAGTTATTTGGACATGAAGGAAAATGAATATGCAGATAAAACACCCATGGATGGATAGTATACATCATGTTGTTTCTGGTGGTATGTGGCACGTCACGTGGATCCTCATGGTTGAGGAGAAATGAATTTTTGAAGATGACAAAGTGAATTGTACATGTAGGCCCTGAAGATAATTAAAGAAAAGAATTACAAAATAAGAAAGTGTCAGGTCGGCCATAATGTTCAAAGGAAGTGACATAAATGGTATAAATAAAAATCATTATACATTCATTTTGATACAATTCGAATTTCAGACTGAAGAAGAAGTAAAAGAAGGCCGGATTTCAAGGGAGGATGAAGTCTTTTGGTGATGTGTTCTAAGGTATGTTATTTTCAGGTCATCTTACCATTTTTGCTATAACTTTTTTTCTATAACGATTCAGATGGTGAAATCGCTAT